>APFE031748090.1:0-14591 GCA_000404065.3 Pinus taeda
CTAAACATAAGTTCTACCGTCAGATCATCTGCCTAATGAACGGCCCAGATTGACTAGAAATTACTATACTTTTACAAGGCAAATTTACATCTGTTTTTAGCTTCAAGGGCACTGCCCCCGAGCCCCCGTCGGGGGACCGCTGGCCCCCGGACCCCCCAACCGGGGGGGATCGACCCCCGCGGGGGGGACAAGTCCCCCCCGCACCCCTTCCGCGTGGAGGGGTGTACAAAACTTCCTGGGGTATAGATCCGGCTGAAACAAAGACCTCTGAACAATCATGCTCCACACACAACATAAGCCACATTCATGCAAAAGAAAGGTCGTATAAATTCACAAAAATAGACCATGGATAATGATAGAGAAGAGCTATAAATCATGCCTCAGAGAAGGTAGCACAAGCACATAATTAAGTCACTAAAAGATGCCTTAGAGAAAGGCTACAAAAAAGAGACCGCATATGGATGGAGATTAGTCCACAATAAGTTATCTAATTAGGTCATAGATGAAGCCACAACAAATACGTAAGTGATACCACTGTTAGGGCCACATAGATTAGGGATAAGCCACATATGGTTTGGTTGAAGAGAGTGGTCACAATAAGTTGTAGACATATCCACTATTAGGCTACAAAGAATTCCTTATATGAGTCACAGAGAATTCCTCTAATGAGCCAAATTCCATGTTCCAAATGGAGGATTGGTACCAAATTTATAGTTGTTTCCATATGTGAATATGAAATTAAACTTATTTTATTTTTTCTTTACTTGTTTTATCTTTTTTTGTTGAAGCAAGAGTAGGACCTTCTTTACCATTAATAATATACAAAATTTACAAAAATCCACTCTGAAAAGTGGTGAAGGAGATCTGCCCCCCAAAGGAACCAAGAATGGGCCAAGGCAGAAGGCTCGGCACAAAAAACTTACCTTTCAACACATCAAAGCTTAAATAGGAAAAATCCAAAAATGAACCTAAGTAGTGGACGGACCATAGCAAAAGAAAAAAGGCCCCACCGGCCTTCCAAGACATGGAGAGAACCGTGCCCCAAAAAAACCATACAACAAAGAGGGGCCCACGCTAAACCCGCCGAAAAATAAATCTTTCACCAGAATCTGTAGTGATGAACCATCCGGCCCTATCCAACAGCTCCAAATAATATTGCAAAGGAAAGAAGCACACCATTTAACTGGCATCACCTCCAACCTGCTCAACCTATCACTGTCATTGATTTATAAAATTGGATCCGATGGTCAAGGGACATATCGCACCCACCAAGAATGTTAGACATTAGCATGCGATGGGGCCCCACCAAACTACTCGTTTGATCCTGAGCGTTGATTTTCCTCGCTCCATCGGACGGCTGAGCTGAAAATCACGCGCCCGAAGTTGTCGACCTTTAGGGAGTAGGGAGAGTGGTTTTTGGATCGAGCCCTCCACCACGTGTCCTTCTCTCTATGGCATCGCTGCCAAAAAATTAAAACCACTTTTGACATAAAAGCGGTGTGATTGCTTCGAAACCACACCATAGGCGGTATTGACATCAGCCAATGAAACACTGTCGATCAGGGAATATCTATCGCCAGTCACGGAGAATATTCTTGATCGTGGTCAACATTGCCACCAACTTTGTCTTACCTCCCATCGTGTACCTTTTAGTCCAACCTTGTGAAGCCCTCTGACCGTTGTCCATAACTAGTTGGATTCTATATTTTTGCTTCTATACTCTTCGTTGTCCTCCTCCACCTGGTTATGACAAAGTTTTCTTCAGATTGCTCTACTCCATTGTGCTCCACCTCCTTAAAATTGTGTTGTCCTTGTAGCTGACACCTTGATTGGCTAGAATGTCCACCAATTTGTTGGCCTTTCTCCTCACATGAATAAATATAAGAGTACGAAGTTCCTATAGATGTACTTGAATCCTATGTAGAACCTAAGTTAACCTCCAGTGTTTTGTGACCTTTTTCGGCCCTGTTCCATTACTGATTGTCTTGGCTTCATTTATGACTAACTCTGAATCCTCTTCTATTATGACATTTTGACAATTTTTCTGTATCAAAAATTATAAGCATTGTTCCAAGGCCATTAGTTCTGCCATGTTGTTAGTGGCTTTTCCTAAGTGTCCATGGAAGAGGGATATTATGCTACCTATATCATCCCTTAGAACTCCCCCAAAGCCAGCCTCCCCCGGGTTGCCTTTGGAAGCTCCATCAATGTTGTACTTTAAAAAACCTTCAGGAGGAGGATGCTAGAATTCCTCCACCTTATCTCTCATGCTTGCTTTCCTATCTAGACCTTAAGGAATAAGCCCCTGCATGTCTAACAGTTGGAGGATCTTAACTCTTCTACTGAGGGAGAATTTTTGGAGAGATTCCTAACCGTGGTGCCAACTGTCTCCTTAAGTTGTTTTACGATCAGCTTCACCAGGCTAAGTGAGGCAGTCTTTACCTCTTTGAATATTCTTTTGTTCCTTTCTTTCCACACATTCCAAATAATGAAGCTCGACAAGAGATCCCAGGCTGAATTGAGAACTTCATTATCAGAAAAATTATTCCTCCAATTGTTAAGAGTGTTAGCAATACTTTCTTTGTCTCTATCACATTGTTTGAAGATGTTGGTAAAAAAATCCCATATCCTATCAGTGAAGATACATCTGTTGAGAAGATGCTCGATAGTCTCCTCATGGGTCTCACAGAGATGACATCTAGAGGGTCCCAGCATGCCCCTTTTTTTAAGGTTGTCCCAGGTTAAAATTTTCCTGTGGTGAACTAACCACATGAAGAGTTTGATTTTCATCCAACCTTTATGTCTCCAAAGCTTCTACCAAGTTTTATTTGGAGCTTGGGGTTCCTGATCAAGGAGAAAACCTTTCGCTTCCTTAATATTAAATTTTCCCTCTTTGTTGTTACCCCATCTCAGTTGGTCCTGCCCTTTCATTACTAAAATTATTCTTTGATCCAACATTCTCTTAAGGGACTGCTTTACTGTTGAGGGTCCTATCCTCTCTGCCATCTATTTTTTTCCAAATTCTCCATTTTCCAACATTTTATGGATTCTCCCAAAATCCTTTCACCTTTACTAAACCTTGATTGTCAGTCTCATGCTTGAGGCCTAAAAATTCTTCCTTTAGTAGATTAGGTTCTTGTTGCCATTTGTCCTCCCAGAAAAGTGCCAGATCTCCCTCTCTGATTTCCCAGAAACTATTTTTTTGAACCACTTCTCTATTCTCCCAAGTCTTGTTCCATATGGGGGAGCCTTTCATTGTTCCTTTCATACGTATGATTTCATAAGCCAGCCAGACATTGGCATATTTTTCCTTCCAGATGCTTTCCCATTGAGCTTTAAGATCTGTTAACACTCATGTTGTTCCCTTTGAATCCTAAGGGAATACGGCCGAGGTAACCACAAACCAAGCTTTGGACTGTAGGTCCTAGCCTACCAGCAGTCAGAGAGGGATCTCTCTTTGGGATTTAGCTTTGTTTAAAGGATGATTTTAGGATAGATATGATGTACATGGGTTTTGTTTGAGTTTGGTGGGATGGTTGATCTATTCAGGCAGAGTTGGCATGCAAAATGTAAGAAGTTCAAACCATTGGGCATGGAGTCCATGAATGGGAATTGATGGATGTGCTTTCTTTGGTAGAAGAGGGGAATATGGAGCAGGATAGCTACACATGGCACAATGATTTATGCTGGAACAAAGATGAAATGGAGGTCAGGGGATGAGAGGCAGTTAAGAATTCTCTCATCCGGACAAAGAGGGAAAGTGGATGATGGCTAAATAGGGAAATGAAGAATTCCTAGATAGCATTCATATGTGAAGGAAATAGCTTAAACATGTTCAATTAAGAATGCATATTCATCACTGATTCAGAGGAAAACATAAAGAAGTTACAAGAATTGAGCACAGAGGGCATGAAAACTAGTTCTGATCTAATCCTTCTTCCTGCAACTTAGATTATGATATATAAATGATACAAGTACATATAAACTAATAAACAGAGGGAGGAAAGACTTATTGAACCGTGAGAAAGCACGAGAATTCCATACCAAGCTCTTTAGTCATTAAAAGCACAACCAACCAGTTCAGATGCAAACATTCCAACAATCTTTGATTACAGAAGCTCTTAACATTTACAGCACAAGTCTAGAATGAGAAATATAACCAACCAACCCTTATTACATTGTTCAGGGCTGTATTTATAGGCAAAATATCTACAAAAATAGATCTAATAGAAGATCTGAGGAAATAAATGAAATTAACCAAAATTCTCTTGTAAGTAATGTAAAAATATCTATCTAATGTTGTGCTTGGGGCAGCTGCTTCAAAAATGAGGCTATGTGGCATCCTTTGGTAGCTCTGCTATCCAATCTGTAATCACTACGCCTTCAGTTTCTTATCTGCACCTCTTAGTCGGTTCTACTGCTCTTAGGTGGTTGTGATTCTTATTAAATCTGATATGACTCGGCTTTAATGGCCTTTAACTCTGTTCTCATACTCTTTAACTGGTCAATTTGCTCCTTTCTGTTTCTTTCGGGCAAAATAACTGCTGCAAACCATGCGCTGGACTGAGGCTTTCCATTTTGGCCATTTTTTCTTAGCGTTAATCGTGCATTAAAAACTGCCTCTGATTTTCATTCCGGGATTCCTAAGCAGCGATTTCACCTTTAGTGCTTTTTCTTCGGTGGTGACGCCAACGGTGGGACCCAGTACAGCGGATGATATTAGTGGGGTGACGTGGAAGGGTGATGTGGTAGGGTGACGTGGCAGGGTGACGTGGTACTTACGTCACGCAGGGGGAAGCGGTATTCGGTTTCAAGGCACACCGCTTTTTTGCACAGGTGGTTTGGGAGGAGGGGGCTCTGCCACAGTCGAGAGGGTGGCGCGTGGCGGGAGTACGACGGGAAAACCGCCCATCTCCCGGATGCTAACCATCGACAAGTTTGAAGGGGAAAATACCCACCCGCCGTAGATCTAGGGCGCGGGCAATCAGACGAATGGCAGAACAGAGAAGGCGGCAGAAGGATAAGGGACAGGGCCCGCGGCGCCTTTATTAGTTATTTATTTTCAGCGGGGGGGAACTTTACGAAAGTGGGTTTATCATTTGGGTTTGTGGGTTATGTGCGCTGGTTAGAGTTTAATGTTTTTTTAGACCTTTAAACATTAAATCATTGACAATGCAGGTGGAGGGGGAGGGTTAGGTTTATATATGAAAGAGTGGGGTCCAAGGTTATTACTTTAACCAGGGGTTAAAGTAACTCCGGGTTTAAGACGCAGAAGGGTTTATATTAGTCCCAAATGGACCAATATCTCCCAAACCATGTTACATAGCTATAGTGCTATAGGGTGGGATATGTAATATTTTTGGGATTTTATATATTTTTCGCATAGTAGGGGATAGGGAAATGATTTAGGGAGCTAAATAATAAAGTTAGGAGTTAATATGAATCCGTGAGGTGAAGTGTAGGGGAAAATTTAAGCTTTGTGAACTAAAAATTAGTTTATAGGGGGCAAATGAACTGCGGAGAAATGACTTTTGCACAAAAAATGTGACTTCTCTTGACTGAAGAAAGTCAAAGCTTGACTTGGCTTTTCACCAAAATGGAGTGATAACAGGACTGGTTGGGCAGATCCCAAGGTCCTCAAGTGGATGTTAGTGAGTGATTTGGGAAATAAGAAGAAGGGGGAGTTAAATATGCCTTGCTTGATCTAATCAAAATGAAAAAGTGCCTCAAAACTATGATCTGGATGAATATAACACTTGAAAACATGAAATGGATCACATAGCTTGATTTCTGCAACCACAAAACTACTTACCCAGCCTACCTTACCTAGCTTTTTTTCTTCTTTTGGTTTGGGTGCACTTGAACTAGCAAACCTAACTTTTCAACTTTTTCTTTTTTACTATCCTCCTATCTACATCTATACTTATTTCATCCAGGGGCTTAGATTAGGCTGTTGAGCACCCTTGCTTCTCTACCTATCTAAGAATCTGCCAAGATTAAGCTGTTTGGACAGATAATGATTCTCTATATTCTACAACAGGAAATTGAAACCTAGGGAGACCAAGATTGAGCTATTTGGACCTCCCTTTCACTGAAAATTGTTCAAAACTGGAATAACTCATCGAAATTGGAATACAGCAGAGGCACTTAGACTAGCACACTCTCATGGACACTTCTTTGGCCTCAGTATCAAATATGGAACATTGCAGCATGCAAAGTATGACATATTTGGTATGTAGAAATGTCGATCATGAAAGATGAATACCTGCTATGAGCAGGAGGCTAACAGACTTAAAGGGGATGAAGGGCAATTAAGAATCCTTCAACATGTTTTAAGAGAAGAGAACTTGAATGATCACCAATAAAGATCAATTAAGAATTCTTTAATAAATAATCAAAATGAGTAAACTAGGAAATAGGAGCAATTAGGAATTTACTGCTTATGCCAGTGTAGAAGAAAACATCAAGAATAAAAATGATTGAAAACAAATTGCACTGAAGTACTTTCTGAATTAAGCTTTTTTGTTTCAATATTCATATATGAAACATAATTGAAATGTTTCAACAAGAGAACAATAACACATGAGTTATAAAATACTTATTTTTCTGATGTATTGCACATGAATCCTGTGAAAAGTCCTTTGTATTAATTCTTCATCCAGCCAGCCATGCAAGATTTGTCCAATAGCACTTTATTAAAAAATAATCAGATTTACATCAATGTCTAAGAATCCACCCTCAATACTCTAAATGAGGGAGTATTTATATAAAAATTTCACAATAAAATATCTCATAACAAAGTGAGATATATTCTAGGATGACTAACCATATGTTATAGGAAAATAGAGACAGATGGTCTCATACATAACAGATAGAGGCAAATGGATGGTTTGTTATCCCTATTCTTGAGAGTGTGCTGGAGTTAGGCCCTATGATTTGGCATCTTGCTATCTTTGATGTAATTATGTGCTGGTTGCTCTGCTTTTAAACTTCTTACTGATACACTTTAACCTGCTCTGATGACCTGTTTAATCTTTGTTTATCCTCTTTTCCATCATTGACTGTAGTAAAAACCAAAATTTACTTTTTACCAAGGACTAGTTACAAAATTTCGAACATTTCTTTCCACCATTTTGGCTATGGTATTTTGGTTTTTTGAACTTTTCTGAGGGTTTCATCAGTTTCAGTGTACCTGAAAAAGGTAGGCTAAATCGGAAACATGTGCTTTATTTCATGCTCGACATAAAAGAGGTTCTCTAGGCTGTCATAGAGAACTCTGCCTGTAGGCAATGCCTTTGGTGTTGATGCACTTTTTGATGAACTTACCTGGTTGCCTGCATATTGATTCAATTTGTCCACATAATCTATTGCCTCATTAATTTATCACTAATAACTAAAGGACTGGGTAGTCCTTTGTTCTTTAAAATACCAAATTTCTCCATAAAAGCATTAATTTCCTCATGCATATCATGGCATCTTCTTTCTAAATTTTGCATCAGAGACCTTTTAGCTAATACCCTTTTGACTTTCAGAATAGTCCCTATTTTGTCTTCAATGCCCAGTTCTTCAAGCTAGTACTTATTCTTGTTGTTCAAAAAATTTATGAGCCCGGTGGCTTCCTCACGCATCTTTCCTAATTCTGCTCTTGTCCTCTGAATCTCTTCTCGGGTTGCCTTTACCAAATCAATCTGCTCAAAAATTATCTGTATCGATGGCCAAACATCAATTATTGACTGAATGATGTTGGCCCAAAGAATCTTTCTAGTATCTGCCAAGGGCTTGTCAAATGTAAGGTCTTTTTCTAATGATTTTACCTTATTTTCTAATCCTTTAATTTCCCTTGTCTTTTCTGCAACATTTATCTTTGAAAGATCATACCTCTGTTCTAAGGTAACATATTGTTATTTTACTTTTTGTAACTCTGAAACTTGAAGTTTCATCTCCTCCATTGATTTTATCAATTCCTCTGTGCTCAAATCTGAAGTATTTTCCTGTGTTGTTCCTGATGTTGTTGTACCTATGACCACCTCTGTTGTGACTACTGGAATGTTTGGTGCCAGAGCTATTCCAAGGGTTGAAGGGACTGCGGTTGAGACTACTGGTATCACATTGGGAGGCTGAGAGGTCGACTCTCCCTACTTGTCCTTCAATGATTTTTCTAATTCTTGCTATGTCTCATTCAGTCATTCATTAAGTTTTAAGAGTAAGTCCATCAGCTCTTCTTCAGATTTTTACTTTATGATCTTAGAAGTCTGTGGATGTCTTGAAGGAGGAAAATTTAGCTGTTTTCTTAAGGCAGCTATGTCTTCATCTTTCTTTTTAACTAAGGCTTCTACAGTCTTCACATCTTGAGGATCATGACCCAACCTAATGATCAATTCTTCTAAAGATTTTATTCTATTGTCTTTAGCCTGTGAGGAGGCTTTCTCCAGTTGTAGTTAGGCAGTTGTATTATTCAATGAATTTTCTATTCTATGGGCCATCATGGCCTTACCAGTCAATGTAGAATAGGTCATCTCCCCTTTCTATTTGTGCAATTCAATTTGGTCCAAAGGATGAATGTCCTTTGTCATGACCTCAAAATTGGTTCTGAGATAATCTGCTACTGATTGAGGTTATTGCACTTTAGGTTTAAAATAACTCATTATCATTTTTCTTTCTTTGATGTCATCGGCTCACATCAATCTGTTTTAATTAGTGGGAGCCATTTTCAGATATTTATTGTAAATTTGGATCCTCGGTGGATCATTTCTGGCTTTTATTTCTATAAATTTCTTTTTGATATCTGAAGTGTCCTTTCCTGGTGGCCTGAAAGATGATACCTCTGCACTTTGTTGTCTCTCTAGTTCCTGCCTCTATGAGCTAGTAGATGTTCCACCCATTGGGAAAGTTTGTTGACTATCTACTCCTTCTTTCTTTTGACTATCAGTAGTTTCTTCAATAAATTCCTCCTCTGAAAGAGGATTTAACCTATGCCTTTTAGCACCAGGTTGTTTTGAGGGTCCACTATCAAGGGTAGCTACTTCCCTGTCTCCCTTTTTATTTTTTTCCTTATTTAGAGGAGTTTGCAGGATTGGGGGTTCTCCGTCATTGCCCTGAGTTGGAGGAGCTTGCATTTGAGACTATTCCTTAGAAGTTTCAGGCTGCTTAGACATTATAGATTGTTCTGTGGCTTGAGTGTTGATCTTTGGTCCCTTTCCCTTGGATGTTCTTGTAACTAGTGTGCTAGTATCCTGTGAATGTTGATGAGAGGTTTCAGCTATAGAGGCACTAATCATTGACCTTTGAGAAGACTCAAATCGTACCTACCCAAAAGAATCCAGGTCAAGTGTTTTCTCAAGATCCCTCATAACATTTTCTATATTGACCTGTTCACTATAAGTTTCTACTAGGATCCCCTCCCTCCATTCATCCATATTGGAAAATTGTTCAATCTCTGGGATTCTATGGTGTATATATGGTGACAGTCTATTCTTCATTCTTCTATCACATATGAAGCTATGAGGGTCATATGGCATCCAACCAAAACTCTTGTGTAACTTAAGGTGATCTTCTAAAAAAAATTCAACTTCTTTCCATGCTTCCCTAGTGTTGCAGACAAAAGGGCCTAATTGATTATTGATTCTGAGTTGTGCTTTCTTTTTGGCTTTACAAAAACGAACCATGTCTGAATTTATCATTTGTATGAAATATTCCAATGCAAACAGTCTCATTGGAACGTATTTTGGTAACTTGAAAGGGCAGAGCTCACACCCATATATCCTGATTTTTGTATGGTTCTTGTATAGATACCAATCACCTATTCTGTACTGCTTGGAGAGTTGCGGGATTCTCTTAATATCACCACTGATCCTGGGAGGGGAAATCCCTGTCAATAAGGTAGTTGCTGGATGAACAAACTGATCAATGAACTCATTATAGGTGTAGGGGGGGCCAGGGGAATCATGGAATATGGAACTCCAAAAAATAACAGACCTTGGATTACCTTTGGTGTCAAGTTTCATGATAGGAAAAGGGAAGTTTTCTGACTGATAATATAGCATGAGATGATAAATGAAGGTGGTATACTTGAAAACTCCTTCATTTTCTAGTCTCAAGAACTGGTCATGAATCTTATTAGCAATAAATGAGGCATAATCATACTTAACAGCAGGGGGTTGTCCAAGAGTGAAGATTGACAACATTACTAGGGTTAACTCATCAACAAACTCACTAGTGTTGAATCCCATAATCAAAGGTATCATATCAACTATGAGTCTTCCCATATCTATGAAGAAAGTTTGCAAATAAGGAGGTGGGCCCTTAGGCTAATGCTTAGGTAACATGAAAGTCTGATAGATGCGATTAAGTTCTGATTGGGATAGTCTAGTTTATTTCTCAAGTAAATCTCCAATGGAAATGGGAGTGAGAGCTTGACTGGAGTGAAATTGCAACATCTCATTTATGAATTCAACAGTTATTGGGAAAAGGATTGTTTGGTTGGGAGACATAACTGCTCTACAGTTAGGGTCATAATTGGCATGGTATTGATGAATTATATCACGGAAAACATGGACTAAGGAGAGAAAGTACATAGGAAGATTGGATTCCCACAATCCCAGAACATCAGATCCATTCAGATAATTATCTCTACTTTGGCAAAATACTTTAAGGTGGTTTTTATCAGTGGCAAGGTATTTTATTTGGAAGTCCTGATCTGCCAAAGGTAGGTAGTCCAAATCTTTATGAAGGGCATTTATAGGTGCAACATTCAAAGCCACCGAGGTTTCCATTTCTGGTTCTTGTCAATTTAGAAAAGAAATTTAGGTTTTATGTTGGAAATGGGAAAAAAAAAGGGTCTGGGAACCTATATGAAGAAAACAAAGACTGAATTGTAATGAATTTGAGTCCTTTTTCGTCAATTTAGATTGCAAAACAAGAACATGAAGGGTTTTGTTGCGAATTTAGATAAATACCTGTCTTCGAGGAATGAATAGTGAAATTCAGGCACTGGTTATGGCTAAAAGACTCTGGGCTACGTCGACTGCAATTTTTGAGTAGGTTGGCAGCTGAAAACTTTGAACTATTTGACCTCAATGTCCTTTTGCATGGGAGCACAAGTTTACAGTACGAAGCAGTGAAAATGATTGTTTGTTTTATTTACAAAATCAAGGGCTGGTGGGTTTTTTTGGTTTACGGGCAGATGATGTCAGCGGTGAGTGACATGACGTCTTTTTTGTATGCAGGAGAGCAGTAAGTAGTTTCATATCGCACTGCTTTTGGGGACGAGCGGTAATAAACCTAGAGCCAGTGATTCCACCGATCTTTCAACACGTGGTGGGGGCACTGTGCAAAACCACTTTGTGATCACGAGCTAACACGCATTCACAAATGGTCGTGCAATATTCATAATGGCCGTGAGATCTGGAGGACGTGATCGGACGGTTGATGGAAGGTGCGATATGAGGGAGTTTAACAGGGCAGGCCCAATATGATTAAGGGTTAATTAAATCGTATCGGGAGTGGCGGGTTAGGTAGAGGAAGGTTATTAATTAACCATAAGGGTTAATTAATCCCATATAGATGCAGTGGGGTATTAAGGGTTGTTAATTAATCATGGATCAACTAATTAATCCTGATTAAACATGATTTACAGTTATAGTTAACCAGGGGCGGGATATATAGAAATTGGGGGTTTTTTATATATTTAAATAATATAGGAGCGGGTAAATGTTATGCGAGAATTTATATAATATAAGTCAAAGTTAATATGATAATGAAAGGAAGTGCCAAGTATAAAAAACATTTAATATGTTTTATTTAACTTAGGCTTAAGTGAAAAAAAAGGGTTTTTATGAGAAATATATGAAATTTTCCTTAGTAAAATAGGATTTTACTTAGGAAAAGACTTGTGAAGGTGAGTGAATAATTTATAAATGATTTTAAATACTTAAGCTTTACAAATTGTTGGGTTGAGGGTTTGGTCCCTCCAGAAGTCAGAGAAATGCTCTGAGCCCCTCCAATTTAGCAAACACCTTAGTACTTAGGGGAAATTAGTGAATAATTAAGGAAAATGAGAAGGGGAGTTAATTATTCTGAATTTGCCTTGCTTGAGATGCTTTCAATGTACTATATGCCTTGGCCTTGTGATGAAAATAAAAGATTAACATACTTAGAGTCATTATTCATCACATATAATTCTGCAACATCATCTACCTACCCTACCTACTTTAACCTAGCATTTTTTCTTCTTTATTAGGGTGCACTTAGACTGGCAAACCCTTATCAAATTCTCCTTTTCATTTACATGGAAAAGTGTTACACAAAAATATTGTCACCGTGATTATTTGCAGTCAGTATGGGTCTATCACCACCTATACTAGCCTCCTAAGCAAGTCTCAGACCTTAGCTCTTCATGTCAAGCTTTGCAAAAGAGAGAAAGACATTAAAAATCAATAAAGCTCTGGTTCCGCACTTTCTCTCACTTTTGCCTGTGGGCCCGCACCCTTTGTTCATATTACCTATGTATCTGCACGCTCTTTCTGTAAAGGGGTGGGTGCGTACCCCTGTAAAAGTCAAAAAGGCGCAAGTTTATTCTAAAAAACTCACTTTGGGTTAATTCTAGATGATTCTAGAAGGAATTTTGACGTGGATTGTTCGCTCCAAGGTGGTTCATGCATCCCAAAGAGAAGGAGCTAATCCCTTGATAGGAGGAGCTATCCCTTTGAAGGAGGGCTTTATCCCTTTGAAGGAGGACCTAGTAACTTCCCTTCATTGCACTATAAATTAAGGCATTGGGTCAGTTGCTGGAGAGGTTAGAAGCTGAACATTTTGAGGGTAAATGCTGATGGAATTGGGACTTCCTAGTTAAACTTGAGAGGAGAGATCACATACCTTTTTTGGTTTCATTGGGAAGTGAGTGAAGCTTGTCAAAGTAGAGGAGACTTCTTACCGGACCCTGGGAGGAGCTTGTACAGCATCAAGGCTCAGGTTGTAAAGTTCCTCTTCATTTGAATTAATACAATTAGATTCATTTTTCTCAACAAATTGTCTTATGGTTTGTTTCATAATCTCCTTGATCATTATGATGAATATGCTTTATAATATTGGCTTTTCAGGTTCTATTTAGTTTGTTTGCTTGTTTGTGTTTGCAGAATTACACTTCAAGGAAACTCATTTGGAGCGAGGGAGTGAGGCTTCCACAAACTTGCTTTGGACCCAAGGTAGGCCTAAAAACACTTGTTTGCCTTTATTTTACTCGCATATTTAGAGAAAGATAGTTTTTGATTGGCTTGCTTATCACTAGATATCACTAGATACTAGGAAGGTCGATCTTGTCCGCAACCTCGACTCATTCCGCGTGACAAAATGGCAACTCCACTGGGGACTTGATTGTTTTCCTTGCTTTTTCTTTGACTTGAGAAACTTGCCTCTTTGTTTCTGTTTTTGGCTTTTTGTGTGTGGAATTGGGTGGATTTAGTGAATCTAGGTTTGTTTTGGCTTTTCATAACTTTAGGAGAAGTCCGCAGTCTGTTATTGTATCACAGTGCGTACCTCTACGCACTGTTACTTTGTACACAGAGCGGCACGCACCTGTGCAAACTCTGAACCTACGGACCCTGCTAAATTTTTGAAAAACTTGATTTTTACTCTTTTAATTAGTTTTATCTTGGTTTAGATGTTGTTATCCTCTACCCAGCCCTGCTTGTGACTTGTCAGAAACTTTCCTTGGTCTAATTTCATTAGTGTTAGGGTTTTATGTGAAATTCCTAGAAGTTTTGGTTGCCGTTCTTGATTTTCATTTTGGTCGTGTAGTAGCTCAAAGCTTAGAAGCATAGAAGCCTCAGATCACCCTGGTTTTTATTGCCTTCTTATGAGTCTGACCATTTGTGAAATCAACCTTTGTTGAGAAATCCATTTTGAGTTTTCTCTTTCCAAAATTTCGAAAAGCTTGTGTTAATAGTTTGGATTTCATTTTAACAAAAAGAACAAAAGATCGTTTGTTTTTTACTGATTTGTGATTCTAGACAAGTTAGTCCTTGGTTTGCTTATCGCCAAGTAAAACATCCTTGAAAATACAAAAATATTTTGTAAGCTTTTACTTCAAGTAGTTTTTTGTAGTTTGTAGATCTTAAGATTTGCTTTGTTCATAGATTTCTCAAGATTCGTTTTAGTTTTCTTAAGATTCGCCTTAATCATAGTTTTAAGTTCTTTTTTTTTTTTTTAAATACAAAAATGTCTTTTGAAAAAGTTTGTTTTGGTAGCATTTGAGTGTTTGAATGAAAAAGGAAATTCTTGTGCAAATAACTAGTTGTCTCGTTTTGAGTGCATTGGAACAAAAACTCTTCTTTAAATTTGTTTGTTAAGAAAGATTTGTGTTTACACACATTTGCATTCTCAAACTCTTTCCTAGCTAGAAGTTCATTGAAGAGAAAAGATTGTTTAATCATCTTAAGTGCATCTTTATAGTGATTTTAAGTCGAGTCTTCACACCACGAGTTTCATCTCCGCACCTCTTGACTTAATCAAAAACCAATAAAAATAATGCTTAAAGTAAAATTAATCTAGAAATCTTTCTATTTCTAGGGCTCTATTACACCAACATAGCTTAG
>APFE031748091.1:0-10157 GCA_000404065.3 Pinus taeda
TAATAATAATAATATTTTGAGAATTTCAAATTTTTAATGCATTAAAAAAAAAAATTCGACGGATGAGATTAAGAGATGTCTTGATCCTCATCGACGGTCGAGATCGTTTTGGCATGGATAACTCAAACTAACTGTTGGGATTTTTTCCTTTAAATAGGGTGCTAGGGGTCATTTGAGATAAGATATTGGATCTGAGTTTTGTGCTGAAGAAGCTCTCTCTTGTAAATATTTTATGGTGCTAATAAAGAAGACTTTGGGGTCAAAATCTTGCTGGTGTTACTCTCTTCAAGTGTTGTGAGCTATTTTGTTTTCTGCATATTTTAATTTTCAGCCATTAATAGTAGCTTAATGAAGAGTATTGTTGAGCATAGGTATCTTGTTCACATGCTAGGTTTTGAATGGTATTAGGGTTTTGAAGTAATAGCAGGTATATCTATTGCATTTGGAGATCTAGTACTATTTTTTCTCTCTTTATTGATGGTTAAAGTGAGCTGTGCAGGAATGTCTTGTTAAGAAGATCAGTGGGCGTTAGGGGAAGTTCTCGGCTGAACCAGCCAACTCCCACAAGCATTTTTTGCAGGGCCCAGCTAGTTTTGATCTTGGGTCAATCATTTAGTTTATTTTATTATTTGCATGAGAGACTTCTAACGCATTTCATTAGCAATCTGAAAATTTCTGAAAATATATTTGATGATAACTGATAAATCTGGCTTCATAGAGCTGTAATTTTTTTGAAATTTTTTTAATCAGTTTTTTAGGGTTTCATTTTGAAATTTTTCGGTATATATTCTCCAGATTTTTTGTTTTCCATTTCAGGTTGCAGGTCTGAGACAATATTTTGTGAAAAAATTAAGATTGCAGGGTCACTGTTTCATTGCCCTAGGGTTTGTCGGATCTGGAAAAATCTTTCACATTGGTTTCAGTTTTATCCTGCTCAGGGTTTCAAAATTTATTTTCAGAGCCTGCATTTTTCATACAGCCGCAAAGCATCCCGTTTTTTTTTTCTTTCTCTGTTCATCCTCAGATCTCTGCATCTCCTCAGGCTGCCCACACAGCTCCCTCAATACGCCTTCAGTTCAACGTTTTTCACCATCCATCATAGCCCGAACCTGCAAAACGCTCGTGGGCATCAAAACGATTCAGATTTTTTTTTTTGGGTTAAGCGTTGGTTATCCCCTCTAAACCTGCAAGTCACGAGCTGTATCCCGCCTGCATACACCATTAACTCTCATACCCGTCTGTTCCCATCATCTCCGTGTTCTTCTCCTCTGCCCGCCGTCAAACCCTCGAGCCTGTCCGCATAACCCTGCAAACGCAAATCAATTTCGTGTGTTTTAGAGCTGTATGCGTTAGCAAATTTAAAATCGATTTTTTTTTAATGGGTTACGTTTAGTTTTATTTCAATGCGTATGTGTTGTTTTTCCTTTTTTTAAATACGTTTAGTCAGATTTCGTTTGGATTTATTATGTTTAGTTTTGTTTTTGTTAGGTTTTAGTTTCATTATAATATATATCATGTGTATAGTTTAGGTTTAATTTTTATTTTTTTATATATAAAATAAAAAATTCGTAAAAAAAGTTCTTTTTAGGGTTTTATTTTAGATTTAAAGTTAGATTTCTTTTTTTTTTTAGATTTTTGTGTTAAAATAATAAAAAATAATAAAAAAATAAAAAATAAATAAATAAATAAAAAAATCATAATTTTTTTTTTTAAACTTTAGATTAGATTTTCTTTTAATTTAGATTTTTCGCTTTAAAAATTATGTCGAAAACATCGTGGAAATTTTTGGAAGTCTTAGCCTGGAAATTTTATCGCGTTCTATTTTGCTGAGGCTAAAATTTTGGGATTAATGTTTATTTGGCATGTTTGGATATAATATCTGGTTAATGTGCAAGTTTACATGGTTGTATCTTTCGAAGTTTATTCCTTAAATTGCCAGATCATTGTTAAAAACATCGTGAGTTTACTAGATATCTTGCATTGTTATGATTACTGTGTGGGGTTTACATTTCTGCAGCATACAGTAAGTAATCATTTAAACGTCAGACCCATAAGGCACTGGTCCGTTAAATTAAACAAATCTATTTAAGTGCTTTCGTCCTTTCGTGTCTCCCAAACCAACTGATTCACAGTTGGTTTTCCACTTTCCTACAGGGTCTACCCCCCTTAGCCATGGGAGACAGGCTTAAACGGAGAGATCAGGGATCAGAGTGACAGCCCCCGGTCTGAGCGTTGTCGTGTCAATCTGTGCGATAACAAGTCCCATGCCGTCATATGCTTCCCACTATGTGAGATCATCAAATTCATCTCTATCTTCTATTGCATGCAAAGAACCAAACAAACCAATGCAACTGAAGTATTTGCCTAATTCAAGACGCATATTAGCACACTCCTCTTTATCAGGTACCAACTTGTCTAATGCTTGCATATATCCTATAGATACCTCTGGATCTATATGGGGTTTGACCCTAACCCCACCCCCAGGTGCAGGTTGGCCCAACCAAGACAGAGAGTAGTATTTTGGCATAAGGATCTACGCCAAGGCATGTAGTGGAGCATTAAGTTTATTCCACCATGTACACACACAATTGTGAATCAATGTATACAAGTTGGGATCGTCTTTTTGAACAATATCTTTTATTTTCCCCAACATGGTATCCATCTACTCATACACCTCCCCCAATCACTGGTTTATCTGTATATGCAAAACGAATCATGTGATAAATGGGCTTGGTGAATTCCAATATTTGCCTCACACGTGCCCAAAATTGACCATCAAGAACGGTCTCCTCCACCTGTTCAAAACCCTGCTTGTCAGCTGCTTTTGTAGCCCTTTCCTATAATACCTGCCAGTGTGGACTTGATACCATGCTAGCCAATGACTCTCTTACCTTGAAGAGGTGCCTAAAGGTGAGGTAATAGCTAGAAAATCTAGTCTTCGCAATCTTCAACAACTCCAATCTTGAGTGACTGCGGAAAAGCCCATGGGTATTGCTATGATTTGTAATAAATTTTATCATTTGTTTGCCTCTCTTGTACAAATCACCAATCTATTTGTATTGTTGGTTTTTGTTCTTAATAATATCATGCATCAAAATGTTCATTCTATGAACCAAACACCGAGACCAAAATATGTTGGGGTATTTATCCTCAATAGTTGCTCCAGTTGCCTTACAATTAGTAGCATTATCAGTGATAACTTGGATGACATTGTATGGCCCAATATGTTCAATTGTTTCAAGTAATGGTTCTGCAATGTTGATGCCAGTCTTGAACTTCTCTGAGTAATCATATGCTGAAAGAAAGATGGCACCACTAACAGACACAACAAGAACACTTATTAGTGGCTTGCCTTTTACATTTGTCCATCCATCAGATACAATGGACACCCCATGCTTAGTCCAATAATTTGTCATTCTACTCAAAGAATGTGATATTTTTTCTTTTTCATGATCAAGTCCCACAATTCTAGCCTTGTCATACCCAGGGCTCTTGTATCCTTTAGGAGCATCATTTATGGAAGAAACCATTTCATGCCAATTAGTTGAGCGAATAACATTGAATGGTGTCCCACATGCATAGAGAAACTGGTAAACTTTTGAATCCAGATCATTCCTACACCCTTCATCAAGGAAAGCTGATATGGTTCTATGCCTTAAAGAGATGTTCAGTGACCTTGTGCCTCCATATCCACTACCATGGGAGGATGCTCAAGGAGTTCTTTGTGCATCTTGATGTGATTGTGAGCTTGGTTCAAAAGAAACCCTTTGATTTTTTAGATTTGTATTGGGTTTCCTCCTCTTCCCTTATCTATTTGGCTCTATTTGTTGCTGACACACTTGCACAAGTTTTGATTCCTATTGCTTTATCTTCATCCCATGGAATTTTCCCACAAAGGTGATTTTTGGCACAGGGGTATGAACTTGTGTAAGTTTTGTTGCGATGGGGGCAGTCAAATTTAGTGGTTCCACCCCCTTCCCTGCTTCAGGCCTAGAAACATATTTCCACAATGGGGTTTGGTCTTGTTTAGTTTTTTGGGCTGAATCATGTTCACTCTCTTCCTCCTCACCAAGGTACTCCTCTCTGGGGTTTTCATCAAATCCACTATAACCCACTTCTTCATCCTCTTCTTCATGATCAACCCTCATTCTTCTACTATCCAACACCATAATAACCAAAAAAGGAACCGAGAAGAAGAAAATGCCAAGCCGTATAACCATGATGTTTGAAATTTGAAGTTTTGAATCTGCAAAAGAATGGAGTAATGAGAATGGGAAATAGAGAAAAAATTTATTTATTTATTTAGCAATGAACATAAACAAAATTGTTAGATTAGTGTAGATCCTACCTCTTTGGCCTTCAATCCCAAGCTCCAATCTCCCCTTGCAAGCTTCTCAAGCTCCTCCAAGCTCCTCTCTCACCAAGATCTTCTCTCCAAGCTTCAAACACTCTCTTGCTCCTCTTGCTCTCAATGGATGAAGTGAATAATGGGAGGGGAGAGGGTCTATTTATTTTTGCTCCCTCCCCTTTCCCTCCCTTTCCTCTCTCCTCTCCCCTTTCCTTCCCTTACCTATCTCCTCTCCGCCATAGACGTCACCCTCCCTCTCAGCCATGCAACCCTTTTTTCTGTTGGCCGAGAGTGTTTTTTAGAGTTGGAGCGATCACTTCCCCTCTGAAAAACGCTCCCGAAATGTACAAGAGCAGTCAAGGAGTGAACACTCCTGACCACTCCCTAAAATGCTATGGCAAAACTAGTGAGCGTTTCTTTTTTGTCGGGAGCGTTCTCCCAACTCACTCCTGCCCAAAGCGTGAATTGGCAATGGGAGCATGAGGGGGGGAGCGCTCCCTCGTAACCTTGGATTAGAGAGCAAAAGCTATTTTAAGTTATATGCTTTTCATGTGACTTTTATTGGAACTAGGTATTATAGTCAAACATGGGGATTAGAGTTAGGACTTTAATGGCATGTCATCGTAAGGCTTCGTCATTTAGGTTTTAGCAATGCATTTTGGCATTAGGGTTTTATCATCATAGCTAGGGTTTCATGAGTGTGTATTAGGGTTAACTACAATACAATTAGGGTTTCATTGTTCTTTCATTAGGGTTTGAGGGTTTTCACAACAATGCATCTAACATATTGACATCCATGACAACTTTGACCAACAATCTCCCCCTTTGTCATTGATGGCAATATTCTCGCCCTTTCAACATTCTCTCCTCCTTTGACATCAATGGCAAATGGGGTGTCCAAGTACTCCTCCTATCAAGTTGCTTCTTGACATGCTTCTCCCCTCGTCATAGTGCTCTTTCTCGTTATGTTGTTCTTTGAAATTCCCTTTGTCATTATGCTTCTCTTTAATGGACTTGCTCCCCCTAAGCCTTTGCATACTTTCATGGAAATGGATGAGGTAGATGATGTTTACATTTCTTCATTTGATCAACCAACTCCCCCTGCCTGCATAAACTCCTCTAGCTCTTCTTTTTTATTTAAGACAAGAAAGATTATTGCCTTGTGATCAAGTGGAAGACATCTTCAACAATGGATGTGTAGTGAAGACACAATATCATGATTTTCTTCAATGGAATTACTCCTGAGATATGATCTATCAAGAGAGATTGTGTCATGCCCCTTCCCAAAAACATTTGTAACAGGCTTATCTCTACACAATTTTCTACAATTTTGCCAAGGAAAAGGACCCAAGTAGTTTCAACTTAGGCACTTAGAAGACATTTTGGCCATATTAGTTTGCTAATGGAAGGTGGGGGCCACCCGCGTGGGAATTCGAACTAGGCAATTCGAATTGGTTGGAGGGAATTCGTATAGTTGTTGGAGGGGCCCACACAAGGCAAAGGAAGGCCACGAAGTCATAAGGAGAAGGAGCATCTCACTTGGTCATTCATTCACTATTGTATATAGAATTTTACTTGACTGTTTTCTCGAGTTGCTTAGCCGAGTCAACTAATTGTTCAACCACGAATCTCTCAAGCAGGAGATTCAACCTTACCTTCGGGGGACTCTAAGTGCCACCCTAGGAAGGGAATTCCACAACATTTCAAGGAGTTCGCAGGAGTATCTACAACACGGTCATTCAACTATCTTCAGTGAGTGCATATTTCTGGGCCAACAGTTTAGAACACGCAGTGGGGGAGAGAGCTATCTTGGGCTAGCCATTATGTAATATTCCTAACCCGGAATATTCCTCAAACTCCAGCAAAACTCCAACCAAATATGTGCAAATAATATAATAACCCAGAAGTGATAAAATAACAGTGGAACAACATATAATAATGTAAACCGGAAATATAAGCAGATACACAGGAAATCCAGCGAGAAATGCTAAGCCATTTTATTATACTGGGTAATAAAATGAGTACAAGAGGTGATCAGACATATGGCACCTCGACTTGCCCAAGGCAAGTGAAGAAAAACTCCCAGAATAACAAGAAATGGCCTCTCTACGTGGATGCTGCTGGAGAACTGTTGTCTACTGCTGCTGCTAGGAAACAAATGATGATTTGGGGCTGCTCCCCTCCTCTGAAAATGCTGAAACTTTGGAATCGGGCTCTACTCAAGAAACCCAGAAAAACCCAAAAAGCTCTCCTCGAATAGCAGAACCCCGAAAATCACCCCCTTGGGGTTCTGCGTAGTTCCTCAGTGCTCTACGCTGCCACTAAAGGAAACACCCCTAAACTCTGCCAAAAATCCTCCAATAGGCAAGCGCTGATCCCCTGCTCAATCACCCCGCATGGATCCTCCTGCAAAAACCCCAATCCAACAATGCTACCAGAAGAACTGCGTTCCTTTCCGAGTGTTGCGCAGTCCTCCAAAACGCTGTTGAAACAACTGCTGAAATGTTGATAAAACTACTACTGAAATGCCAAAGGAAATACCTTGCCTGAGCAAGCACTCGAAGTCCCCCGAGACTAAGGGTGAGATCTCCGAACGGAGACACTCAATGCACTAAACAGTGCTACAGACTAGCTAAACAGCCAGCGTGCTTAGAAGTCGAAACAACTAATTCAAAATGCACATAACTGAATGATCCAAAATGAGGGGGCTCCTCTCTATTTTATAGCCTCTGCCTCTCACAATCCCTAGGCTCACCTTCTCCTGCGTGATCCCTTTCTTGCCATGTGTTCCTTCCTTCTTGCGCAGTCCCTCCATGTGTCTATGTGGGCCCCATTTCTGCATCTCCCTTTGGCCCCCTTGGTTCCCCTTTTAAGTCACAACGTTGTGCTACTAGGAAGTGACTTTTTATTCTAAAAGTGAGTTATGTCTCCTGTCCTCACTTTTTTTATTTACAAGTAACTATAGAAGGCAAAAATCGGACAAAATCGAATATTCCAATCAACCATGGCTAATTAGGAATATTACAGTCTCCCTCAGCAAAATGTTGCTTGTCCTCAAGCAACTGAAGTGATGGATGCTGCAAAATCTTCTCACTCTCCCAAGTGGCATCCTCATCTAGCAAATTCTTCCACCTCACCAAGAATTCCCGGACCGTCCTGCTCGCAGCTAGCTGCCTCTCCCTGGTATCAATGATAGCCTCCGGCTGCAATACCAAATTCCCCTCGTCATCCATGGGTGGTATCTCATCTGTCACTGTCACCTGCTGCCCCAATGCCTTTTTCAGGCATGATACATGAAAAACATTATGAATCTTGCTACCTTGGGGCAGCTCCAACTCATATGCAACCTGTCCAACCCTGCGTATCACCCTGTACGACCCATAAAAGCGAGGTTTGAGCTTCTCCTTCTGCTTTAGTGACGATTGTTGGTATGGTTGTAACCGTAGGTAGACCATGTCCCCTACCTCAAACTGTCTCTCCACCCGATCTCTGTCGGCATACATCTTTTGCTGGTTCTGTGCTGTAGCCATGTTATCCTTGAGAGCTTGGAGAATATCCGGACTCTCTTGGATCCAAATCTTGGCTCTGGGAGCCTTGCTATCACCAAACATCATGTCAGCAAAAGATAAAGGATGATACCCATATAAGGCATAGAATGGTGACATACCAATAGACATGTGATGTGAAGTGTTGTCGCACAGATTGTCACAACAACGCTCAGACCAGGGGCTATCACCCTGATCCCCGATCTCTCTGTTTAAGTCGTCTCTCGAGGCTAAGGGGGGTAGACCCTATGGGATGAATGAAGACCAACTGTGGACCAGTTGGGTTGGAAGACACAGCGAGACAATACCAGTACTTGATTATTTTAGGAGTTAATGTACCAGTGCCTTATGGAGTTAATGATTAAATGATTATTTATTAGATGTTGCAGTAATATGAACTTTGTAATTCCACCATTAACAATCATTTATCAAATAACCCAAGCAATGCAGGATATTCAAAAAATTCACAATGCTTTAGCGATGATCCAACAATTAAACTTCAAGAAAAATTAAATGCTTTAAATGATCATAAAATTTAAATGCTGACCAGTTACCACTTTCACACAGCTAACTTCAAATAAACACTTAAGTGCATTTAACTATGGAAAGTGGAACCTAGATACCACTAAAAACGCCAAAAAATTAGTTTTCAATTTTGTTAAGCTTTTTTTTTTTAATATATATATTTTTATTATTTTTTTCTTATTATCAAAATAGACCAAAAAACTCTAATTTAAACTACATGAAACAAATGAAAAATATTGTATATTATTAAAATTTGAAATGGAATTTAAAACTAAATATTATAAAATAAAGTCTAAAACTGAGATCTAAATTCTAAATTATATACACAAAATAAAATCTAAATTCTCAATTCTAAATAAAACTTCGACCCTAAAAGAAACTTTTTATGTCTTTTTTATATTTATATATATATTTTTATATTATTTTAAGTCTAAAAATAAAACAAAACCAAAATCCTAGTAAAACTAAAATCTAATCTAAAACTTTTTATTTAAAAAAAATCAAAGATTCTAAAAGAAATAAAAAAGGAACCCTTTTTAACTTTTTATGAAACAAAACTAAACTTTAAAAAATGTTTAATTCTAAAATCAAAAATTCAAAACTAAAATAAACAAAAGGAAATCGAAATTTTTGTTTTTTTTTCCAAGTTAAAAATTATCTTAAATCTAAATCTAAAAATATCTAGTTCTAAAACTAAACTGAAAAATCTAAAACCAAATTCAAAATTAACATTTCTCTTACAAAAATAAAATGGAAATTAAAATAGAACTTAGACTAAACTAAAAACTAACTAAAAAAATCAAAATTTAATCTAACTCCTAACCATACAACGTTTAAATAAAATCTAAATAAAAATCAAATAAAATCTAACTAAGCCACCGTGGGTATATATGAAAACCAATACAGGCTCAGTCGTATAGAACAAAATTGATCGGTTTTTTTTTGTTTTGCTGCGCAGGTTTTGGAGCAGATTTTGACGGCTGAAAATTTTCAGCGTGCAGGCTTGATGTGTTTGCAGGTTGGCTGGCAGAAAGGGTTCAGAGAATGTGTTTTGGGTGGCTCAATGCAGCCGCAGAAGAAAGATTTACTGATCTGGGCAGCGTAAATATTAATGGCAGCAACTTTGCTGATCTAGATAGCATAAAAATTAATGGCAGCATTGCAGAAAAGGAGAAGTTGTGAGAAGGGTTAAAGAAAAAACGTATGGCTGCAGATAAGGGATCGAAACAACGTTTGAGGGCAATGTAGAGCCTTTTTTTTTTCTTTTTTTTGCAAGGAATCTGGCAGCGTTTTGAAAGAGCCACGGAGCTTAATGAAGGTTACGCGCAGGGCAGCATGTAGGTAGACTAGACGCAAATTGAAGGAGTTGCTAGCTGGCTGGAGGACGAGAGTGCTGGAATATTTCCACAGAGGGGTTGAGTATTGGCTGCGTGAAGAGATTTGGATGGTTCTGGTAGCACGCTGGAGCAGAGGATGCAAGGCAAGACCGCAGCCTCCTAAAAAATTTCGAAATTTCTCTGCAAATAAAAAATAAACCCCGAGCAGCAAAACAACTTTGATAAACCATCAAATTCCCTCTGAAAATTAGGAAATCGGCTGAAGATTATCCCTGTTGGAAACCCTGAAAAACTTTTAAAATCTATACCTGCAACTTACAATGGCAAAAACAGAACACTGAGAAGTAAAATGTGCCAGAAACAAAACTGGAAACCCTAAAACCAGCTAAAAATTTACTAATT
>APFE031748107.1:0-13148 GCA_000404065.3 Pinus taeda
AGCTTATAAAGAGAAGAAGTCTCCATGAATAGGTAAAGGATGAGATTTCCCCCAAGATAAGTGGATGGTCAGTCGAACAGACATGCCAGAGAAAGGATGGCGACCTCAACAATGCTAACAACCAAGTTTGGAGGGATCTGGAAGGTTGGTTGTTAGAACAAATTCGCCCAAACAGGATCAGCGCGGGTGAGACACTGAGCTGGTGCACTGACATCGAAAATCAACTATAGAGGAGGTCTGGTCAGCGCGCAAAGGACAAACGGAAGGTGCGATGTTCGTAAAATGGGACCAGCGCGGAAAAGACGTGTGCTTCCGCGCTGGCAGCGCATCAGACACATTGGCCTCCGCCCGTCAGAGCGGTTATTTGATTAACAGACGCGATGATTCATTTAACTTAGGCAAAGAGGGTTTTTTAGCCATTCTGAGGAGCATAAGTATAGGTGAATGTGGTTTCACAACATAGTAGGGAGACTGGCATGATGGCAGTGACATTTTACTGTGTAACAACCATGTTCCGAGTCAGGGGCACCTAACTCTCTACCTTTCTTCGCAACGTTGAATATACCCGACTTATACAAGTTGAAAAATGACCCCATCTATCACAACTTACAATGGCTGCCGATCCTGCATAAGATACCAATGAACATCCCAAAGTTCGATGGAAAACAAGGGGAGGATCCAGGCACCCATATCACCACCTACCATCTCTAGTGTGTTTCAAACTCTAAGGTGGATGATAGAGTCTGGTTACGTCTTTTTCCCCGCACCCTCACTGGCAACGCAATGAAATGGTATATTGAGTTACCACGCAAATCAATAAACACCTTTGATGCTTTAGCGATGGAATTCCTAAAGCACTTCCAGCTATCCATCTGCTATGAGACTGGGATAGAGATCCTCACTTCATTTCTTCAGGATACTGCCACCCACAGCTCTGATCATATTCATGAATGGAGACGTAGGCAGAGATTAGTAAAAGCTCCCATCCCAAACTTTCTCTTAACAGACTAGTTATGTAAGTCCTTACTCCTGCAAATCGCTAGAGATGTCACTCTAGGTGGTGCCGTCACAGAAGACCAATCCATATGTCTTGCCTAGCACTTATATTTGATATATTCAAAATCTGGAAGTCTTTATGACACAATCCCCAATGTTCTTGGTAACCCCAATACTTCCGCCACTCAGCACCCCGGAGTGCACATCGACAGGATTGTTGACGCAACCTCTGGGGCTGCTGTAAAAAAACTCAGTGGTCACATTGCCAAGATGGCAGTGGAACCCTCTACCAATATGACTGCTCTTCCTACCACTGCGATAAACTTTGTGCAGTCTACGTAAACATTTGGTGGCAAGAACAAGAAGAATAAGAAAAAGATCGCTCCTTCTGAAGAGCAGTCACCAAAGCAGCGCAACCTAAAATAGAAGGTCGTTGCGCTTACTGATGAGGAAAAGGATAAACCCACCAGATATCCATGCAAACTTTGTGTTTAAGACCACACGACTTAGCATTGTCCACGGCTTCAGGAATGCATAGAATACCTTGCCAAAAGGGATTCTGGTAAGGCCCCCGCTGTCCCTAGAAATCCTTTTCCCACTCAATAGCAGAAAAATATTATTGCAAACCCAATAACAACCCCCACAAGGAAGCAACGATGGTTCACAACATCCTTCAACTGGTGAAGGATCTTCTACCATTTACACATTTGAAATAGTAGAACTCGCCACAAGAGACAAATCTTATGGAGCTCCTGTCATTCCTGCAACAGAACCATCCTCAGGTCAAAATCCACTACTGCCCAATGATTTTCATATCGAAAGGCCAGTTGAGGACTTTGTAATTCGACCCCCAAAAGGGGCACTTCGACGCACAACACACAATACATCTGCATGTGTCGCTCAACACTACAACATGGTAGAAGATTTGGCACAAGCGCCATCGGCTATGTTGGCACTCGAAGTATTAAAAACATGTCCAATGCAATGTAAAGCTTTGCTTTCAGCTATTGGAGGTATTGACCCAACAGATTCCATGCTTGCTATTTTTGACATGGACAAGTGTAAACCTCCCCTTTCTCACTAGCTTGCATTCCAGGTGCATATCACTTCGAAAGGTAAAGGTATACACAGAACTGTCATCGACGGAGGTGCTTCTACCTACGTCATGTCAGCTTCCACTTGGCTCACTCTCGGTTCTCCAACCCTGCGCCCACCATCGAACTCCCTTAAAGCTTTTGACAGCCACACCTTTATCCCAAAAGGATACCTAGCTAGTTTTCCCATCACTTTGTATGGGAAAACCGTAACGGTGGACATAGAAGTCATAGAAAAGAAACTCGACTATAATCTCTTGCTAGGTCGTAGTTGGACATATGCCATGATGACTGTCGTATCTACTATCTTTCGCATCATCCTATTTCCATTGGATGGAAAGGTTATTATAGTAGATCAGTTTTCTTTCTGCACCCTTGATTATTCACCATCACCAAGTGGCTCCATACCCCTAGTAGGAGGTGGAACTGACTGCTATGTCAGTTTAGGTGCCGGCCTACTGAAGTCTTCTTCCCTCATGGGATGTTTTCCTCTTCAGCCACCCAAGGTTTTACAGATGGTCAACATGCTTTCATCTATTCCTCATGAACTGACCGATCCATGGATCCTGCCAGCTCCTTCCGACCTTGACACATTTGGAGACCAGATGCCGCTGTCACCAGCTAAATTGACCTACCAAGCCATTCAATCCACACCTGCATCTCTGGTCATGTTGGTTACTGCAACGATACCACCGCCCTTCCCATAACTTCTCCTCCTTTAGATCCATTCAATCAAATCCTACCTACGGATGAAGCTGTTCGAGAAATCATGAGTTTTGGAGAGCAAAATTGGGAGGAGTGGCATCATCATGTTTTGATATTTGATTCAAACATGACGCCTCTTCAAATCATGTCCCCTAACATACCAGAAATCGTTTCCTCACCCTATATGACCATCGAAACTGCGGATGCGGAAGGAAACATGGGCGAAACTTCCAGATCATTGCCCATCAATATTTCTATCAAGATAGGCATCATGGAAAACATCCAGATGAGAGCAGATTGCAATCCTAAGGAAATTGCGAGCTCCACCTGCCTATTTTAGGAAACCCATGATGTATTCAGTGGGTCTCACAAGGAAATTCCGAACATTAATTCGTCTACTGTCACGCATGAGATCCAGTTTTACAACGATAAAAAACCCATTGAGTGTTAGATCCCTTCCTTGGAAATAGTCATTGAACCCATGTTCGACACTACTTCGAAAGAATAACGCTTACTATACCTTAAACAGCTGGATAAAATCCGTCGAGATGCCGACCTGGCACTTGAGGCTCACAGGTAGTGGGTACAATCCCAATTTGCGAAAGAGGTTAAGTTTTTTTCCTTCTAAGAGGGAGACCTTGTGTTTTTCTATCATCAAAAAGATGACCTCTTGGATGCATGTGTTAGCACCTAAATTCGCCTTAGGCTGAAAGAAGGCAAAATTCAGGGTAACCACAAACCATGCTCAGTCTAGTAGCTAGCCCTACCAGAGCAGGAGAGGGCTCTCTCTGAGTCACACTCAGTGAATAAGTGAATGAAAAGGCCTGAGATAACTTACAGTGAACTATTTGTCTTAGGCTAGTAAGTGAATATGAATACAAGGAGTGATTTTTATGAATGACTGTGTTTCTGGGATGATATGGGACCAATGGACCTCAATGAACAGAGAACTTAACATAAAGGCACGGATTATTTCGTGAGGAAAGGTAGGTGGAAAGCCTAGCAATTTAGTTTTAAGATAGTGCGGAATGGAGATATTGATTTAAGAGGGTGAAAAGGGCATGGACAACATGAATCCTTTTCAACAGAAGAATGAACACTGAACATGAAATTTTCCCACAGGTAGAGCAATAAAATTGAATTCTACCTTAGCTAACTTAGAAAATTTCAATGGGAATGAATATGAAATGAGCTATGAAACATAAGAGACACATTTTCTACAATCACAACCACATGAATCTCATGAAACATAGCCACTGCCTTTCATTAATCCTCTGTAAAAAATATACAATGCAGAAATAGAGTCTATTTCCCACAGTCTCCCAGAAGTTACAAGCCAACCAACCCTTTGCAAATAGTGTGCATACAATATATAGAATGTGCCATGAAGAGATAGAATGCCCAAGGGTTGGGGAGTTACTCGAATCATTACAAAATGAAGGTGGAGAGCAAAACATCAGCTACAGGTGCAACGCCACAAACATCACAAATGGCTTGGGTGACCCTTTGCCTTCCTTTGCCACTTGGATAGATGCCCATCTGGAGTGAAAATGCTTTTAAAACCACCTTAGGTGCCGAAAAACTGAAGTGCATATGAGTGGTCCCACTTACAAAAAGTCGGGAAGCGAAATTTCGCGAAACAGAGTCATTCTGGGCCTTTTTTCCTGTATGCGCCGCGCCCTTTTCTGTATGTGTCGCGCCACTTTGAGGCCAGTTTTGAGGCGCTTGCTAGAGTCCAAAATGTGCCCAAGTGTGCTCATTGGAAAGCTTGTCTACTTTCCACCCCAAGTGGAATTTTGGAATTTGGAGCTCATTTGCCCCTCCAAATCTTCATTCTCCCAAGACTGCTTCCTGTGTGTCAAAATAGGGATAGTGAGGCCATTTTTTGGGTGTTTTTGACCTCTTAGAGACTCAAATCATGCCCAAATTTCTTGCTCCTAGTGCCAGTAGTCATGATTTTGCATGCTGAATCCAAAAATGCAAACCATTTCTCATTTGGAGCTCCCAATCCTACGCGTCGCGCCAGTGGCGCGGCGTGTATAGAGAAAAAACCTGTGTTTATGCCAAAAATTTGTCATGTGATGAAAATTTCCCCAAATTCCTTGAAATTTGGGTTGGAGGTTCTCTATGGAGTGCTATGATGTGCCAAGAAAGCTTCAGCCAAGATTCGAAGCCGATCTTGCTCTTTTGCCTCTTTTGTTGCTTTGCTCAATTTTTCCTTCAGATTCCTTATTCGTGCCTTGCAAACCTTGTTCTATGCCCAATAGTGGTTTTTCATGTTCTTGAGCATGTCCCTATCCTTGTTTTCTTTCGCCAACAACTTCTCTAAGTGGATGTGGATCCTCTCGAGCCAAATCTCTCAATCAGCCTCTATCTCCTGCTGAATAGATGTCTTCTCATTTAGGCTTCTTTGGGCAGCCTGCTGGTTTTCACGGATGTTTCGCAGCTGCATGATCTCATGCTTGTCCTCAAGCTGCTTGTTTCTCTGCTCCAGGTACTTCATGTTTCACTTGGTCCTCTCCAAGTCAAGGGACAGGGCCTCAATCTCTGATTGCTGCTCCTAGATGATCTCTTTGAGCTCTGTAGTTGTTGGCTCTATATCGTTCTCATCATCATGGAGAACGAATTCAGTCTCTTGTTCAGTCGATGACCCTTCCTCCTGCACTGGTTCCTTATCCTTGTCCTGTATTGCTCTGAGGGAAGCATCAGCAAGCAAATTCAACTTAACCTTCTCTTTTTGCCTGATTAGGGTTTCCTGGAGTATTTTCTTCAACTGCTTGATTTTGACTTTGGAGACCTGATTCCTTGTGTAGCAATGAGTAGCCATGTGTCTTTGAAATTTGTTGTCTCTTTTGGCCCTCTTAAGAAGATTGTTTAAATGGAAATTTACTTTGTCAAGCCAAAACTCCCTATTTTCATTGATTTCTCCTGCAATTAGGTCAACTGAATACATCTGCTCCCTTTGTTGCTGAAGTTCCCTTTTGAGTCCTCTTTTCTTTGGACTTTTCCTTGTCACTTGCTCTTGATGCTCATCTGAATCATTTGCGTCAACTGATTATTTTCCCTTTACATTTTCTTTGATAACATCAACCTTATGCTTATTCAAGAGTAGTTGATTTACCTTCAATTGCTCATTGTCCTGCTCTAGGAATCAAACCATGAAATTGGCCTTAGAAAAATTGTCCTTAAGCTCTTTGATCTTAGCATCTTTCTCCATGATGACCTAATCTTATGCTATTGACTAACATTCAAGTTTACTATATCAGTGTAAAGATGGAATTGCTCCTCATCTTGCAAAGGTGCCTTATGTTGTGATGGTGATCCCTGTTCTGCTGATGTAGGCTTGGACCCTTCCACAATGTTTGGAGAAAACAATGAGTTTTTAAACCCTGGCAGCAATTGGCTTGAGGATCTTTAGAAGTAGGTTTTGAAAAAAAAAATTGCAACCACTATCACCCATAAACCATCGTCTCTTATCATAAAATTTGATGCAACAACAAGATAGCAAGCCTACCTAGCAAATCTACGAAAAGTATGAGAAATTTGGTGAAGTTTATAGCAATTTTTGGGCTTGATGCTATATACGCCACGCTAAGAACCCAGTGTGCCGCACTCTCCATGTGTGTCACACCCGTTCAAATTAACACTGGGCGATTCCTCCCAGTGCGCCGCGCTCTCTATGTGCGCCGCGCTCCTCCTCCTGTGCATCATTATTTTTCCAGAAGACTTTTGGAGGCCTTCCCGGTGTTCAAATTGGGTGTGGAATAGTTCTTTGGAAAGGTATTTGAGTCTAATTTCCAACCCAACCGGAACTTTTCAATTTGGAGTTCATTTTCCCTATCAAAAATCAAATCTCCCAAGACTAGTCAAAATGTGCCAAATGAGGCTACCTCAAGGCAGAGTGTTGTTACATTCAACGTTTGAATGCCTTCCGCAACCCCAAATTGAGCTTATGATAGCTCATTGGAAATATAGTTTTCTCTAGTTATCATTTGGATCATCAATAAAGTCATTTGGCCAACCAAGCTAGGAGAAAACGTTATTTTCCCAAGGTCACTCCAGAGGTGCATCAATTCTCCCAAGGCAATTGTATTTTTGACATTTCTTAACAACCATGACACCTGTGTAAAAAGTGAAGGAGGTTTTTCTTCCTTCATCTGTTGTGGACAAAAACCACTCTCATGTTTGCCAAATTCATCTTTCCTTGCTCAGAAACATCATTTGAGTGAAACCTACCCCGATGTGGGGAACAAGAGATTTGTCGAAATGAAGCAAAATGAAGGGGATAAGTGGCTTCTAAATTCTTGGGAAAATTATTGGAAGTAGGGAGGGATGTTAAGAAGTAGGGGAAAGTGGAATTTCAAATATTGAGTGAGGGGAAGGGGTCCAAAAAGGAAGAACACAGGTCCAACCTAGAAAATTGCCAGGTTGTAGCAAGAATCTAGGGCTTGTGCGAAAATGAGGAATTTGGGGGATTTTAGTGATGGGAAGTGTTTGATAAGGTATTTTAAGGATAGGGGAAGGTGTATTAACATTATGATACAATTTTTTCCGATGATTTGACCGTCCAAGAGAAATTAGCTTCAAAACCCTAAGAGAGGGAAATGAACCTTGCCTAGGCGCAACTGAAGCATGAACAAGGTGTAAAATGACCCAGTGGAACTTGACATGATGATGAAAACCCTTTGAATGATGGTACACTCAGTTGCATGGTGACATGGAACGTCATTTGGACAACTTCGTCAAGGGTAAAATCAAACCCTAGGCCTAATGCCTAGTGACCAAATTTTGCTTGAAGACTCACTGAAATGACAAAATTTGACCTTGACACCTTAAAATCACTTTGTAAGAGCATGTTTGATCACTGGAGGAAGGCTGCAAAGACTAACACTAACAGCATGCACACTTCAACCCATCTGGCTAGGTCCCTATGTCGTAAAGAAAGTCTTCCCCACAGGGGCATATGAACTGCAAGACCAGGAAGGAGTCCCACTCAAGGAGCTCAAATATGGGCTCTATATAAAAAAGTATTATGCCTAGTATTACACTGGGCATGTGCTTTGTATTTTATGTATTAATAATTTTTGCTTCCCTTTTTGGTGTGATTGGATTGTTTTGTTATTTAGTGGAGCACTTGTCTCATGCATCCTTCTCGCAATGCAGATGTTGTCGTTACCTTTAGCATACGTAGGATATGTGGATGGTGTCAGTCATCACACACGGCACATTGCACCAGCTGCTTGGGTCATTTACACACCCGAGTCAGAACTATTTTGCTCTGAAGGGGTCTTTCTTGGTACTGCCACCAACAATATTGCCGAGTGCATGTCCGTTGTTTCACTTCTCACAGAAGCGTCGTCAAGGGACATCTCCAATCTGGTGGTCAGGTTAGACTCCTAGCTAGTCGTTATACAATTGACAAACTGTTATCACATTCGTAATCCAACCTTGTTACATCATTATCTAAGGGTGCGACTCCTAGAATGTCAATTTGAAATAATCACATATGAACATGTTCCTCGAGAATTAAATACGGTTGCTGATTCATTAGCTAACTATGTATTAGATTGGAATTTGTCTCATTCTTTATAGAAGCATGCATGAAAAGTAAAACATTTACTGAGCTAAAAATTTGTTACAAAAAACATTTAAAAACACATTTACACCATCAAAATACCAAAAATGTCTGTATATATCTATAGATTAAAATCTAGTCTTTTACATCAAAATATTCCAAAACTTGGATGTTCTAAGTACAAAATGGCTCAAAAGACCAACTACAAACACTCATGTGGCTACACCAAAACACCTGCTAAAAAGAGCCTATTGCTCCAAAAATGCTAAAACTGCTCTAGCTACACTCCGAAGAGGAACAAGAAAATGCTCAAGTACACCAACTATGTCCCGCTGCATATGAGCGGGAATCTCCGTCATAGGAAGGGGGAGGGACACCCATGGTCAAACCCTCCAGGTTTCTCAGAACCTCGCAAAGATTTTCAGCATCACCCCCTCCAACAAGTAGTTGGCCTCCATGTCGCATATGGCGAGGTTCGCTTGTAGGTCGTACTGGCACCACATCTGTGTTAAGCATAAAAGTTTCATGTAAGTACATTACATAAACATTCAAAAGATAAAAACATTACATAAACATTCAAAAGATAAAAAAGACTTAAATTATTGTAAAAAATTATTCTCACCTTGAGGATCCCAGTTGGTCCCAGGTGGTAGCATCAAGTCCAGGTCGTGGGTGAAGTCCATGCCCTCATAAGCATAGTCATCAATTATCACAATTTGGCTACGAAACCACTAGAAGAAATATTCGTCGAAGAAATGTCGAATTGGTCCTCGTGCTGTGCGAGGATCAAGTGATGACCAGCGACCCTTCCTTGGCTCCCTCAGATAAAGGGGAACTAAGCTCATCCTTGGGCACATAACAAGTACCCTCTCAAGGAATAATGAGACTATGATAGTACCTTACCAGAAATTGTGTTGGGTACGAGTCCTACATGCTATTAGTTCTGCCTTCAACTGGCGAAGCACTGCTTCACACCAGTTGAACATCTGTGGCTGGACACAGTCAACTGCAAGCAACAGTTGGGCCTTTGTAGCAAACACAAGGACTCTTTGACCTCGCCAACCACACAATCAACCATAAAACTACCCGTATAGACCAGGATATAATCCTCTCTATGGGGACTCTGTTGTTGACTAGTCCACTCTCAGGGATGCAGTAGGATTGCACCATCTCTGAGGTAGATCGTGGATCTGGCCTGCCACCGATGAGGTTTTCCTGTGCCCCACGGCATGACAAACTAGTCAAAAAATATATGTCATCACAGTCAATAGCCAGCACCCGATCTCCAATCCTGAACACTTGCTCATGTTCATCCCAGCGCTGGATAATCCATCTCAGTAAATCCTCCTACCCTTTCATCAGCTCCAGCTTTGCATACTTCAGTAAAACACAGCGGCACAATGCAAGTATGCATGCTAGATTGTTTCACATCAGCAACTCCTCATTATCATGGGCCCGTTCTCTCCATAAGTGAGTCATTTCGACCTGAAATGTGCACAAAATAACCCTAAAAACAGTTAAAATGGGGTAAAATCACTTAAGGAATCCATGCATGAAGGTTTTCACTGCGCCCTTTAGCTCTAACACTACCCCCAGTGTTGCACAGGGAGGATTAACGCCCTCCAGTGGCTCATACAGAGCGTTTAACGCTCCCTACTGGCCATCTGGAGGGAGTCAGTGCGCAAACACGGCTTTAGGGCACCTCAGATCTGCAAATTCCACCCATAAAACTGCCAATAAAGGTTCAGTAATGCATAGAGAAAGGTTTTAGCTTTCACCTGGGACTGATGGCACGTCGAATGGTTTCCCGGATCTCCTGCAATGGTCCACGGAAAATCTACTCCTCTTTAGCCCCAGAATGCTCTCACAAATCTCAAAATAGTGAAAATGATGCATGTGAAAGCTCAAAGCATTTAGTTATATTATTTTGGAGACATGATTTTCTAAAAATCATTATAGAGGAAGTAGTCTATTCTCCATGATTGTTTATCATGCATGAACCCATATGATAGGAATTGCTGCCTTTTTATACTTTTTACTGCTTTTGATGAAAGTACCTTTAGGAATGAAAAACAGTAAAAGCTGCATGAAATTCTCAATAGAGCACTTTCTGTGATATTTTATTGCTCTTTAAAAAATATAAACATCTGCAAGTTTTCATCATTGAGCTTGTTAAAATCTATACGACGATGGTTAGAGCACTTTCTGTGATATTTTATTGCTCTTTAAAAGATATAAACATCTCCAAGTTTTCATCGTTGAGCTCGTTAAATCAATACGACGATGGTTAGACAACTTTTTGTGATATTTTATTTCTCTTTAAAAAGTAAGAAACATCACCGAGTTTTCATCATTTAAATCTATATGACGATGCTCTAAGCAACTCTTTTTTTATCTTTTTCCAGCTCATTAAACTGAAAAAGACCAAGGGAGCATTAATTTTAGGCGCTTTTTTCTCGCTCTTTAAACTGAAAAAATCCTGAGCTTTGGCTTTAGGCTCATTAAACTTTATAGAGATGACCCGAGCATTCTTTTAGGTAATTTTCTCGCTCGTTAAACTGAAAAATCCCGAGTTTTGTTACCGGGCTCGTTAAAAATATATGGTAGCAGCAAGAGCACTTTCTTTTCTTGGGACCATTTCTCGCTCTTAAATTAAAAAATCCCCAAGTTTTTCCCCTCCTTCGAGGTCGTTAAAACTATGAAGACGGGATGAGCTGTTCTTTTCCCTCTTTTTCTCCCTCACTAAACTGAAAAAGATACCCTGAGTTTTCTTCATTTTACTCATTAAAAATTTTGATGAAGGTATTGAGTTTAACGTCGTGTGACTCATTAAAAATTCACGACGAAAAGCGAGCTTAGTCCATCACCTCATACTCGTAACAAAATGAGGTCGACATCTATTAAAAATAGGTTTCTCTTTATCCAGGTTCAATAGATTAACTAACGGGAAAGTAACTGATCCGGGTATACTATTAACCTTTTGTCGCACCTGGTTAACAACTATGACAAAGGTACCACCATGGAGTCTCTCTTTACGATCTTTTTAGACTCTCTAAATATGAAAAGACCACTGAGTTGTCTAGTCTAGACTCTTTAAATTACAAAGACAAGATATAGAGTCATTCTTTTTACGATACTTTCCAGACTCTTAAAACATGAAAAAATCGATGAGTTTGCCTATCTGGACTCATCAAACTAATTAGATAGGGCAAAGAGTCGCTCTTTTTGTGGTCCTTTTCAGACTCTTTAAATATGAAAATATCGATGAGTTTACCCATCTGGACTCATTAAATTAATTAGATGGGGAATGTGGACAATACAACTGTATTCCGTATTAGAAAGCGTGGTTTGGCAGCATCGTTCCCTTGAACATGGCACTCCCTCAGATAAACCTTCCTTTTGACGACCTCTCAATATTAACCCTACCATCCTATGAGTTTTAGCCTATATACCCTGATGTAATTGCATCTCTATATCCTAACACTCTGTAGCGTTCATGAGTTTAGTGCTATTTGGTTAAAACCATTGTCGTGCCTTTTATTGTTCAAGGGTTACCCATTTGTTTCCTCCATCAATCAATCAAACATATCCCTTCATCATGCCCTCTGTTGTAGACACAAATGCTCAAAATATTCCTCAAAAAACAAAATCATTCTTGTCCCGTTGCGTGTCGATTGATGTAGGACACATTATTTCCTACCTTTCGACAGGTTTCTTCCTATCGACTTCAACACTCTATCTAGGAAGATAACCCAGAAACACATTCAGTGCCTTGGTACTTGCAGAAATTAGTGGCAGGTTTCCTTGTGTTTGATCAGGGGTTCTTATTATTGGCTCCTAGTTAAGCGATTCTACGGGTGTTCGACAACAAAGACATCTTTCACACTCGTTAGATTGCACTATGCATCTTGGAGACCATCACCATTATCGGTGGCCTTCTTCGCATCTATTAACGGTCTCCATTATTGACTGGTAATCAGATGATTTCATGCATGTTCAACGTCAACGCATATATTCGCATGTATCGATCTATGCTGTTCGGTGAAGCGGAAATCAAGACCTTGGGTAGAGGCTTGCATCATTTAGCCTTGTTTCCTCTCCCAAGCTGCATATATTGTTTTTTGGAGACAACTGTTTCAAGATGATTCTATTATGACACTGGATCTGCATTATGCTTATCGGCGGCTAGTATTGTCATATTTGTTTGGAGAAAATTACTCTTACATAGCTACTGAGCATGGGAATGCCCAACTAAGGACATGATTTTAGCAGTTTTATATATATGCGTTGTATCAAGTTTCCCTTGCCGCCCGAAGCTTCTCTCTCTCTACATTTTGAGAGGAAAAATTACAGTTTCAGTAAAGTATTTCGGCCATCGTCTCTGCCTCCGATCTCATACTTTAGGGGGCATCTGTTATACAACAAAATGACGTCCCCATCAACTTAGAGGTGAAAGACATGATGATTGAAGCAAAGACCACAATTGCAAGCCTTGATTCCACACTAACGTTGGTTGCACACTGAAAACCTGCTTTATAAAGCTTGTTACCAAGCCTAAGGGTGCGTTAGTGACCCTACGAACTCAAGTTGTTAATGTAGGTTTTAACCCCGTATAGAAATTACCTGCATACGAATTATAAAACATAGAAAATAACCAATGCGAGAGCATAACACATAAAACACATATACACAAAGATTTTCCCTTGGATCCCAAAACTGGGACTACCAGCTTGATTTTTCATTATGTTCCTTTCAATGTTATAATACATATTTATACA
>APFE031748110.1:0-12718 GCA_000404065.3 Pinus taeda
TTAAGCCAATTTGTGATCGCCTATATCCCCATTGTCTGATTTGTGCAAATGCAATTCTCAATGACACAAGTCTTTCTTCTATATTTGAAAGTGTATTTATAGTTGGCAATGGAATGTTACGTCTTATTTGTTCAGGTGTTGCAAATTGTGAAAGCTTTCCATTTTTGAGTTCTTTTTTGCAAGAAACACTTATGTTTTCATTATTGAAGGTCCTATTGTTCAATGTCAAATTCATATGCTTTTTTTGCAACTCTATAGTGAAGAATCTGATATTTTTTGCAAAATGCAATCTGGTACAAACTGCACATGTATTCTTAGGCGTGTCTTCGACTTGTTCCATATAAATCTGTACTGCATCTTTCTTTCTTGTCATTCTTGACTTCTTATTAGAAGATGCTTTTTTGCATATGTCATTGCATTTTATTCTTGTATGTATAAATTTCTTTATTTGGTGATAAGTAAGCTTATGACACCTGGGCAATTTTTGTAAGCAAGATGCTATTTCAAATTCAATCTTGTTATTGAGATGTATGCGAGGACTAGATTGTTGATTTTGGAGTACATGCTTATGACAAAAGATGTTATCATTGTTATCTACATCACTGCATTTGCTTTTTGTACATATGAATTGCTTCAGTTTATGATAATTGAGCCTACGATGCTTAGTTTGTCGCATTTGTTCTAATTGAGATGCTAGCTCAAATTGAATATTATTGTTAAAATGTACTTGAGATATACATTGTTGTTTTTCTAGTAAAAAACAATCAATGTTGTCAGGCACAATGCATTGTAATTTGAATTTGTCATTGTCAACATATATTATTTCTTCCATCATTTCCAATTGCTTACCAAAGTTGCTAATGCAAGAACTAGGTTGTTGATTTTCTAGTACATGATTATCACAAAAGATGTTATCATTGTTATGTACATTTGTGCATTTGCGTTTTGTACGTATGAATTGCTTTAGTTTGTGATAATTGAGCCTACGATGCTTAGTTGGTTGCATTTGTTCTAAATGAGATGCTATCTCAAATGCAATATTATTGTTAAAATGTACTTGAGATATACATTGTTGTTTTCCTAGTATATGCTTATGATGCAATTGATTACAATCCTCTTTTGCTTTCATGTACACTTGTTGAGAATTATGAACATATTTTTGTATCATTGCGTGGTAGTGAATATGTGATGTATCTGTCCTGAATGACATGATGTTAACAATATGATTGCATGTTGAATAAGTAGAACTGTAACTGACAAAGTTATTAGCAACAAAGGACCATACCTAGATATTGACTTTGAACATCACAAATATCCATTGCAAACAGAATGGTCAACCTTTTACCTGTCCTTTCTCATATGGCATTGCCATATTTATGGGATATTGTTGCCAGTTGTTATTCATTGCATAGTGTATCACATCAATTACTAGGTATTGTTCTAAACAATGTAATGCATCTCGATTCTTATGCATAAGTGCATTGCAAAAAGATTGGACAATGTAAAGTTGCAAACACTGTGCATCGAATTCTGTTGCCACTAAATAGCAAATTGCATTAAAGAGGCTGTCACCACAATTAGATGTCATTTGCTTTGCGATCGTTAATTCATTTAAAAGCATATTATTTGCAATATGAATCTAATGGCTTTCAATATCTTTGCAAATAAATGACACGTAGATATTAGACTGGTTGCAAATGCATATTGGAAACTTTTGGTAAAGCAATGGTTCATAATGACCACTAACAGGATTTGCATCATGAAAGAGAATGCAATATGGAATTGTATTTTCATGTTGATTAAAAAGCAAATATCTTGTTTTTCTTATCAATGACCAAACTGCAATTGATATATCTATCCATTTAGCTAACCAACGTATGCAAAAGGTATCGCCCCATAAACCTCAGGCAGACTCCTTTATATTTGTAGATGCAGAACAATGCATTCTATGAAGATATGTGCCAATATCATTAATTCCATGTAACTCGTATACGAAGTCAGGAGCTAATTCATACGCATATGACTCTATTGCTTCAAGATCATTATTGTTTAAGAAAAAAAGAAAATGTTCTATCAACCCATTTCGTAGTTCATTTGAAGTATAACGAAAATGCAGAAGCATTTCGAATGAGTCAAATAGACAATCTCCTACAGTATATGAAAATGCATTTAATCTAAAAATACGATTTCTTTTTAAGACAATATCAATGCTATCAGGCAAAATGCATTGTAATTTGAATTTGTAACTGTCAACATCTATTATTTCTTCCGTCATTTGCAATTGCTTACCAGACTTGCCTTCTGCAATTGTCTTCTACAACTTTGTAAAAAATATTGATCAAATTAGCAAAAAGTGAAGATGATTTTTTTGAACAAAATATATATATTAAAGCAATAGGCTCTTGCATTATGTTGCCAGAAAAATATCAAATTTCTAGCAAAAAGTCATTTTTATAAATCAATAAGGAATTGGAAATGGAGAAATTTCTTTGGAGAACAATATAACTTGACAAAAGGAAGTAGTGGAAAGACATAATGAAAAAAGGTAGAATAACTTTGGGAGGCAAAGACATAATGAAAAAATGCAGCATAACGTTGGGAGGCAGGGAGTGACAAAGAAGCTCCAAAGGCAATGAAGCTTTTGTCTAAACTGACACAATGATTCATTTTTGGTCAATCTATGATTATCCTATTAAAATTCCATTTCAGTGTTTATTCTTACGAAATGCTTATATTTTTAACAATAGTAGAATAAGTGTTGAAACTTGCTAAATAGTTATTGCAACTCCTATGTGTAGTATTTCCAACTCTACTTCAGTATAGGTGTTTCAATTCTTGAGTGTATTTTATACAAATTTATTTGAGTTATGGACATAATTGCTACAAATTTGATTTGTTGCCATCATTGATACAAATTTGTTTGCAACAACTCCCACCTCACTATGACGTGGATCTTGCCTCAGTAGGGATGCTACAACTCCCCCCATGGTTTTTGTTGCAACTCTTGAGAAATTATGCTATAATTCTATGACAAGTATTCCTAGGTATCAGTGAACCGAGAAATTGTTTCCCATGAATTGGAAACACAATAAACAATCATATTTTGTCATGAAGATGAGTAAAAATAGAAGATAGGAAACTAAAAAAATATGATGACTCAAACAACACTTCCGACATAGCTTATTAAATGAACTTATGCCTAATTTTTGTTATCTTTTAGAAAATTGATGTAACAGGATCGAATGGAACGATCTGATTGACATGGATCTCCATCTGCTTTTTAAATTAATTTAGATAGAAAAAAATATGTATAAAAACATTCACTCTCCTTCACAGACACACAATGGTTGATGAAGGGCATATATATGAGAATATGATTCTTTCTATTTTTTCTTTCTATTTTTTCTACAACATTCTACTGTCCTCTGTAGTTAGCTATTGACATCTCAACCAACATGACAAGCCTACTAATCATGTAATGCAACTTGGAAAACTAAAGAGATGTTGGTGATCGGTGGCCTCTTGAAAGTTCACTTGAAAATGCCCTACAAAATTACTTTCCTCTGTTCTCAGAGTTGGCAATATCATACTCGCCACTCTCTCTTGAGAAAACCTCAGGTGCCTTCCTTTCACGCTTTGGTTGGCAGTAGGTGGAAACAAACAACTAATGCCAACTTCGTCATCTGGCCATTCCCACTATATTTAATCCGTTTTTGAAATTTTAACATGCTTTTCTAATCACCAAGCTGTGCAAGGAGACCAACTGGCTCCCCTTAAATTAAGGGGATCTCTTTTACATTATATTTACCTTGACTACAACATTGGTGAAATCATTACAAGGTTTATACTCTGTTGTGGTTTTTATCATTATGATTTGGGTGGGTATCCCTTGAAAAGAAGACAAGAATCATCTGTTATGTGTGACAGGACTTCCAGTGCCTACACAGTACCTCACCTCATCCCCACGCAATCCATTGATTTTGTGCTTAGGTTTATTCATTAGCTTCTCAACATCTGGTTTTAGGAATATTCTTGTATATGCAATTGGGTCTATAACAAACAAAACACGCTGTAGAAATTGGCCCTTGTACAGTTCAAATATAACTCTAGAAGCTTCACTGGAATAAGAAATATGTCAATGCTGTAAGGAATAACAATTGCTCATATACTACCAATTAATTTAATTTTTATATTGCATCTAAAATTGTTTAGGAAAAAAAACAATTTTAATTCATTAAGAAATTGTTGTTTCCTTGTTGCAGTCCTTAATTTGAATAGTCATACAATGCTTGCAAGTATTGGATGGTCAACAGGGACCCCTATTGACTAATTATGCCAGACCACAAGTAGGTACCTTAATGGTTACTACGAGATCAAAACTCTGTCAACATGTATGTTGTCTTACTAAATTCTTTTCACTTTGCATCTTCAAAGCAATATATGTATCAATTCTATGATTTTATTTTATTTAGAATCCTCTTAATGTGTATGTACATGGCTTCTTTTTTAGTAGTTTACTTAGCTACAAATCGTTTTGCAAGCCATGAAAACATTATTGGTGCAGAGGACTGGCCCTGTTTGTCTTTTTGTTCAAACCATGTGTTTACTAAATATTACTAAATGTTTATAAAGATATGCTTATTTGATAAACCAGTTAGAAGTGGATCAAACACAAACCTCAATATATGTTTAGATAGACCAATGATGGAAAGCTAGAAACGAGACGAGCAAACATCAAAAGAGTGTATTCAATCAAGTCTACTTAAGAAATAAAAGATTAAACAGGCTAATTGAGCACCAGATAGTGCATCACATATTCACTGTTTGAGCTAGCATTTAGGAGGCTAGACAGAATCACTTGAAGCTATACTGCTTCTGTGCTGATTTTATGAAGGCCTTTCACCCCGCCTCTTTATATGCTTTCAAAGTTTCCCTCTCCAAATTGCTGTCTGCAACACGAAATTGATTGGGGGAAAATATTTCATCAATGGGCGTGATGCTGAAAATAAACCTTTGAATCTCTCTGAAACAGGGGAATTTCTCTCTGCGCGAGACAAATCTGGACATGGAACTCATCCTCTCTCTACAGCAGGGGGGATTTCATGAAAAATGCAAGTATATATCGACATGCAAAAGGGATTGCAAAAGGAGGAGCCCCTCATGCTAGAGTTGCAAGTTATAAAGTTTGTTGGCCTACAGATTCAAGCAGTTACAATTGTTATGTGCAGATATTCTTGCAGCATTCGATGAAGGGATACATGACGGAGTTGATGTGTTCTCAGTTTCTCTAGGAGGTCAACCCCCCATTCCGGATTATTTTCAAGATTCAATTTCAATTGGATCATTCCATGCAGTTCCAAGAGGGAAGGTTGTCGTCTGTTCCACCGCAAATCTTGGTCCAAGACCGGTGACAGTTCAAAATGTGGCAGCTTGGATCATAACTGTGGGAGCAGGCAGCATCAAAAAGAATACCCTTTGAGTGTTCATCTCGGAAACAAGATAACATATATACTAAGTATGGTTTATTGGAATTCCTAATTATTTATGTTTTACAATTTTTTTAGTTTTCTGAATAATTTTTATTTGGATTATATTTTTTTGTTTTTTAAATGTTGTTTCTAAATTTAGTGTTGTATCAACTGTTATATATTGGGACTACTACCTTAATAACATGAGACTAACTTCCTACTCAAAATAATAATAAAGGTTTGGAAATTTACTAAGACCTACAATTTAACAAGATACCAAAACCTTGACCGATATTAGATTCCCAAGTCACCTAGGAATTAGGGTGTTGGAAGAACAGAGAAACCCCATAGCACTTATAATTTACAAATTTCATATATTAAACCTATGATTCAAATAAATCCTAAAAACATATCCAAATAATGGTAAACGTCTGGTATTACTAAGGCAAATATCAAATTTCTAGCAACAAGTCATATTTATAAATAAATAAGGAATTGGAAATGGAGAAATTGCTTTGGAGAACAATATAACTTGACAAAAGGAAGTAGTGGAAAGTCATAATGAAAAAAGGCAGCATAACTTTGGGAGGCAAAGACATAATGAAAAAATGCAGCATAACGTTGGGAGGCAGGGAGTGACAAAGAAGCTCCAAAGGCAATGAAGCTTTTGCCTAAACTGGCACAATGATTCATTTTTGGTCAATCTATGATTATCCTATTAAAATTCCATTTCAGTGTTTATTCTTATGAAATGCTTATATTTTTAACAATGGTAGAATAAGTGTTGAAAATTGCTAAATAGTTATTGCAACTCCTATGTGTAGTATTTCCAACTCTACCTCAGTATAGGTGTTTCAATTCTTGAGTGTATTTTATACAAATTTATTTGAGTTATGGACATAATTGCTACAACTTTGATTTGTTGCCATCGTTGATACAAATTTGTTTGCAACAATTCCCACCTCACTATGACGTGGATCTTGCCTCAGTAGGGATGCTACAACTCCCCCCATGGTTTTTGTTGCAACTCTTGAGAAATTATGCTATAATTCTATGGCAAGTATTCCAAGGTATCAGTGAACCGAGAAATTGTTTCCCATGAATTGGAAAGACAATAAACAATCATATTTTGTCATGAAGATGAGTAAAAATAGAAGATAGGAAACTAAAAAAATATGATGACTCAATCAACACTTGCCACATAGCTTATTAAATGAACTTATGCCTAATTTTTGTTATCTTTTAGAAAATTGATGTAACAGGATCGAATGGAACGATCTGATTGACATGGATCTCCATCTATTTTTTTAATTAATTTATATAGAAAAAAATATGTATAAAAACATTCACTCTCCTTCACAGACACACAATGGTTGATGAAGGGCATATATATGAGAAAATGAATTTCTATTTTTTCTTTCTATTTTTTCTAGAACATTCTACCGTCCTCTGTAGTTAGCTATTGACATCTCAACCAACATGACAAACCTACTAATAATGTAATGCAACTTGGAAAACTAAAGAGATGTTGGTTATATGTAGCCTCTTGAAAGTTCACTTGAAAACTCCCTACAAAATTACTTTCCTTTGTTCTCATAGTAGGCAATATCATACTCACCACTCTCCCTTGACAAAACCTCAGGTGCCTTCCTTTCAGGCTTCGGTTGGCTGTAGGTGGAAACAAACAACTAATGCCACCTTTGTCATCTGGCCATTCCCACTATATTTAATCCATTTCTGAAATTTTAGCCTGCTTTTCTAATAACCAAGTTGTGCAAGGAGACCAACTGGCACCCCTTGAATTAAGGGGATCTCTTTTACATTATATTTACCTTCGCTACAACATTGGTGAAATCATTACAAGGTTTATACTCTGATGTGGTTTTTATCATTATGATTTGGGTGGGTATCCCTTGAAAAGCAGACAAGAATCATCTGTTATGTGTGACAGGACTTCCAGTGCCTACACAGTACCTCACCTCATCCCCACGCAATCCATTGATTTTGTGCTTAGGTTTATTCATTAACTTCTCAACATCTGGTTTTAGGAATATTCTTGTATATGCAATTGGGTCTATAACAAACAAAACACGCTGCAGAAATTGGCCCTTGTACGGTTCAAATACAACTCTAGAAGCTTCACTGGAATAAGAAATATGCCAATGCTGTAAGGAATTACAACTGTTCATATACTACCAATATATTTAATTTTTATAGTGCATCTAAAATTGTTTAGGAAAAAAAACAATTTTAATTCATTAAGGAATTGTTGTTTCCTTGTTGCAGTCCTTAATTTGAGTAGTCAGACAATGCTTGTAGGTATTGGATGGTTGACAGGGACCCCTATTGGCTAATTATGCCAGACCACAAGTAGGTACATTAATGGTTACTACGGGATCAAAACTCTATCAACATGTATGTTTTCTTACTAAATTCTTTTCACTTTGCATCTTCAAAGCAATATCTGTATCAATTCTATGATTTTCTTTTATTTAGAATCCTCTTAATGTGTATGTACATGGCTTCTTTTTCAGTAGTTTACTTAGCTACAAATTGTTTTGCAAGCCATGAAAACATTATTGGTGCAGAGGACTGGCCCTGTTTGTCTTTTTGTTTAAACCATGTGTTTACTAAATATTACTAAATGTTTATAAAGATATGCTTAGTTGATCAACCAGTTAGAAGTGGATCAAACAAAAACCTCAATATATGTTGAGATAGACCAATGATGGAAAGCTAGAAACGAGACGAGGAAACATCAAAAGAGTGTAGTCAATCATGTCTACTAAAGAAAGAAAGGATTAGACAGGCTAATTGAGCACTAGACAGTGCATCACATATTCACTGTTTGCGCTAGCATTTAGGAGGCTAGACAGAATCACTTGAAGCTTTACTGCTTCTGTGTTGATTTTATGAAGGCCTTTCACCCTGCCTTTTTATATGCTTCCAAAGTTTCACTCTCCAAGTTGTTGTCTGCAACAGGAAATTGATTGCGGGAAATATTTTATCAACGACCGTGATGTTGAAAATAAACCTTTGAATCTCTCTGAAACAGGGGAATTTCTCTCTGCGCGAGACAAATCTAGACATGGAGCTCATACTCTGTCTACAGCAGGGGGGATTTCGTGAAAAATGCAAGTATATATCGACATGCTAAATGGATTGCAAAAGGAGGAGCCCCTCATGCTAGAGTTGCAAGTTATAAAGTTTATTAGCCTACAGATTCAAGCGGCTACAATTGCTATGATGCAGATATTCTTGCAGCATTCGATAAAGGGATATATGACGGAGTTGATGTGTTCTCAGTTTCTCTAGGAGGTCAACTTCCCATTCCGGATTATTTTCAAGATTCAATTTCAATTGGATCATTCCATGCAATTCAAAGAGGGAAGGTTGCCGTCTGTTCCGCCGCAAATCTTGGTCCAAGACCGGCGACAGTTCAAAATGTGGCACCTTGGATCATAACTGTGGGAGCAAGCAGCATCAACAGAGCATACCCTTCGACTGTTCATCTCGGAAACAACATAACATATATAGTAAGTATGGTTTATTGGCATTCCTAATTATTTTATGTTTTACAATTTTTTTAGTTTTCTGAGGAATTTTTATTTCGATTATATTTTTTTGTTTTTTAATTGTTGTTTCTGAATTTAGTGTTGTATCAACTATTATATATTGGGAACACTACCTTAAGAACATGAGAATAACTTCCTACTCAAAATAATAATAAAGGTTTGGAAATTTACTAAGACCTGCAATTTAACAAGATATCAAAACCTTGACCGATATTAGATTCCCATGTTACCTAGGAATTAGGGTGTTGGAAGAACAGAAAAACTCCATAGCACTTATAATTTACAAAATTCATAGATTAAACCTATGATTCAAATAAATCCTAAAAATGTATGCAAATAATGGTAAAGGTTTGGTATTACTAAGGCAAATATCATATTTCTAGCAACAAGTCATATTTATAAATAAATAAGGAATTGGAAATGGAGAAATTGCTTTGGAGAACAATATAACTTGACAAAAGGAAGCAGTGAAAAGACATAATGAAAAAAGGAAGCATAACTTTGGGAGGCAAAGACATAATGAAAAAATGCAGCAGAACTTTGGGAGGCAGGGATTGACAAAGAAGCTCCAAAGGCAATGAAGCTTTTGTCTGAACTGACACAATGATTCATTTTTGGTCAATCTATGAATATCCTATTAAAATTCCATTTCAGTGTTTATTCCTATGAAATGCTTATATTTTTAACAATGGTAGAATAAGTGTTGAAATGTTCTAAATAGTTATTGCAACTCCTATGTGTAGTATTTCCAGCTCTACTTCAGTATAGGTTTTTCAATTCTTGAGTGTATTTTATACAAATTTATTTGAGTTATGGACATAATTGCTACAACTTTGATTTGTTTCCATCATTGGTACAAATTTGTTTGCAACAACTCCCACCTCACTATGACGTGGATCTTGCCTCAGTAGGGATGCTACAACTCCCCCCATGGTTTTTGTTGCAGCTCTTGAGAAATTATGCTATAATTCTATGACAAGTATTCCAAGGTATTAGTGAACTGAGAAATTGTTTCCCATGAATTGGAAAGACAATAAAGAATCATATTTTGTCATGAATATGAGTAAAAATAGAAGATAAGAAACTAAAGAAATATGATGACTCAATCAACACTTGCCACATAGATTATTAAATGAACTTATGCCTAATTTTTGTTATGTTTTAGAAAATTGATGTAACAGGATTGAATGGAACAATCTGATTGACATGGATCTCCATCTGTTTTTTTAATTAATTTAGATAGAAAAAGTTATGTATAAAAACATTCACTCTCCTTCATAGACACACAATGTTTGATGAAGGGCATATATATGAGAATATGATTCTTTCTATTTTTTCTTTCTATTTTTTCTACAACATTCTACCATCCTCTGTAGTTAGCTATTGACATCGCAACCAACATGACAGGCCTACTAATAATGTAATGCAACTTGGAAAACTAAAGAGATGTTGGTTATAGGTGGCCTCTTGAAAGTTCACTTAAAAATGCCCTACAAAATTACTTTCCTCTATTCTCAGAGTAGGCAATATCATACTCGCCACTCTCTCCTGAGAAAACCTCAGGTGCCTTCCTTTCAGGCTTCGATTGGCAGTAGGTGGAAACAAACAACTAATGCCAACTTTGTCATCTGGCCATTCCCACTATATTTAATCCGTTTTCGAAATTTTAGCCTGCTTTTCTAATCGCCAAGTTGTGCAAGGAGACCTACTGGCTCCCCTTGAATTAAGGGGATCTCTTTTACATTATGTTTACCTTGACTACAACATTGATGAAATCATTACAAGGTTTATACTCTGATGTGGTTTTTATCATTATGATTTGGGTGGGTATCCCTTGAAAAGGAGACAAGAATCATCTGTTATGTGTGACAAGACTTCTAGTGCCTACACAGTACCTCACCTCATCCCCATGCAATCCATTGATTTTGTGCTTAGGTTTATTCATTAACTTCTCAACATCTGGTTTTAGGAATATTTTTGTATATACAATTGGGTCTATAACAAACAAAACACGTTGCAGAAATTAGCCCTTGTACGGTTCAAATACAACTCTAGAAGCTTCACTGGAATAAGAAATATGCCAATGCTGTAAGGAATAACAATTGTTCATATACTACCAATTTAACTAATTTTTAGAGTGCATCTAAAATTTTTTAGGGAAAAATCAATTTTAATTCATTAAGAAATTGTTGTTTCCTTGTTGCAGTCCTTAATTTGAATAGTCATACAATGCTTTTAGGTATTGGGTGGTCGACAGGGACCCCTATTGACTAATTATGCCATACCACAAGTAGGTACATTAATGGTTACTACGGGATCAAAACTCTGTCAACATGTATGTTGTCTTACTAAATTCTTTTCACTTTGCATCTTCAAAGCAATATCTGTATCAATTCTATGATTTTCTTTTATTTAGAATCCTCTTAATGTGTATGTACATGGCTTCTTTTTCAGTAGTTTACTTAGCTACAAATTGTTTTGCAAGCCATGAAAACATTATTGGTGCAGAGGACTGGCCATGTTTGTCTTTTTGTTTAAACCATGTGTTTACTAAATATTACTAAATGTTTATAAAGATATGCTTAGTTGATAAACCAGTTAGAAGTGGATCAAACGCAAACGTCAATATATGTTTAGATAGACCAATGATGGAAAGCTAGAAACGAGACGAGGAAACATCAAAAGAGTGTAGTCAATCAAGTCTACTTAAGAAAGAAAATATTAGACAGGCTAATTGAGCAGCATCAATGCATCACATATTCACTGTTTGAGCTAGCATTTAGGAGGCTAGGCAGAATCACTTGAAGCTGTACTGCTTCTGTGTTGATTTTGTGAAGGCCTTTCACCCTGCCTCTTTATGTGCTTCCAAAGTTTCACTCCAAATTGATGTCTGCAACAGGAAATTGATTGGGGGAAAATATTTTACCAAGGGGCGTGATGCTGAAAATAAACCTTTGAATCTCTCTGAAACAGGGGAATTTCTCTCTGCGCGAGACAAATCTGGACATGGAACTCATACTCTGTCTACAGCAGGGGGGAATTTCATGAAAAATGAAAGTATATATTGACAAGAAAAAATGATTGCAAAAGGAGGAACCCCTCATGCTAGAGTTGCAAGTTATAAAGTTTGTTGGCCTACAGATTCAAGCGGCTACAATTGCTATGATGCAGATATTCTTGCAGCATTCAATGAAGGGTTACATGACGGAGTTGATGTCTTCTTAGTTTCTCTGGGAGGTCAACCTCCCATTCCAGATTATTTTCAATATTCAATTTCAATTGGATCATCCCATGCAGCTCAAAGAGGGAAGGTTGTCGTCTATTCCGCCGCAAATCTTGGTCCAAGACTGGCGACAGTTCAAAATGTGGCACCTTGGATCATAACGGTGGGAGAAAGCAACATCGATAGAGTATACCCTTCAAATTTTCATCTCGGAAACAACATAACATATATAGTAAGTATGGTTTATTGGCATTCCTAATTATTTTATGTTTTACAATTTTTTTAGTTTTTTGAAGAATTTTTATTTGGATTATATTTTTTTGTTTTTTAAATGTTGTTTCTGAATTTAGTGTTGTATCAACTGTTATATATTGGGACCACTACCTTAAGAACATGATCCTAACTTCCTACTCAAAATAATAATAAAGGTTTTGAAATTTACTAAGACCTAC
>APFE031748110.1:26175-58625 GCA_000404065.3 Pinus taeda
AAAATCTGCCTTGCAGAATTTGTATCAAATTATAGGAAAGATGGCACACCCATATCTAAAAGGAAAAAACCAAATGTTATACGATTTGTCAAATATAACAAGCACAATGATATTGAAAACTTATGTCGAGAGAAATTATTATTATATATGCCATTTGAAAATTCTGAAAATACATTGAAACAAGAATTGCCTACGTGGCTCTCTGCATATACATTATATGAAAAAACAATTCAAGCCAATGAAGCCAAATTTACATATAACATCAATCCAACATGGGGTGATTTAGAGACTGCAACAAATGAGCAAATTAGTTCTTTGAATACTAACCAAATGAATATGTGAAACCAAGAGAACAGTTTCCATTATGAAGAATATGATTTGCAATCAGACTTGCAATTTCCAAAACAGTTTGAAATGAAGGAAAAAATCAATCTTGGATTTCAAATTACTGCCCATCCATTTTCAATGGAGAACAATGAGTATTACAAACTTAAAAGAATGTTGAACAAAGAGCAACAAGCAATTGTAAAAGATGTTGCAATTAAAAAAAAAAAACCCAAGGAACCAACTTACCTTTTTATTATAGGTGGAGCAGACGTAGGTAAAACACTCACAGCAAAAGCAATTTTCCAAATTCTTATACGAATTTATGATTCACAAAACACAACTGATCCTATGAAACCAAAAGGTCTAATATTAGCATACACAGGAAAGGATGCATATAATGCAGGTGGAACAACAATCCATTCTGCATTGCTAATTCCTTTTAACAAGTCTCATTTGTTCCCACTTAGCAAAGAAGTATTGGACAACTTATCAAAGCTATATCAAGAATTGCAGCTAGCTTTCATAGATGAGGTATCGATGATTGGTAGTCGGTTCTTATATTCTATTGACAATAGATTCAGAAACATAAAACATGTCCAAACCAAATATTTTGATAACATTGATATCATATTTTGTGGTGATTTATATCAAGCACAACCTATTCAAGACTCTCTTATTTTTGAACAACCAAGAATCAACAATCAAACAATAACACATGATTTCTGGAAGGATAATGTCAAGTGCTTCCAATTGCATATGACTATGCGACAAACAAATGAGAGATTCATATCAGTTTTAAATAGAATGCGAACAAATTGTCAAACATCTGATGATATAACATATATGAATACAAGTTGCATGCGCCCTGTACCAAATGATCCGACATTTCCCTATTTATTTTACAAAAACAAATATGTTGCAATGCATAACAATAAAATGTTAATGCTCATGCCTGGCAAAGAAATTTTAATTAATGCAATTGATGAAAACGAGGAGAATAACGGCAATTTCCCAACACATGAACATACAGCTATTTTGCCTTCGCAACTTTTGATAAAGTTGAACATGTTAGTTGAAATGTATGCTTGCAATTATGATGCACCAGATGGGCTAGTAAATGGTGCAAATGGAATAGTTAAATCATATACCCATACAGATAAGGTCGATGTTCTATGGATTAAGTTCCACGACCCTAATATTGGTCATCGACAATCTAGAAAACTAGCTCATTTGTATACTTCAAACATAGCACATAATTGGACACCAATACTGCGAATATCAAAAGAAATGCCTATCACATCAAAGATGGCCCAGTTGAAAATATGGAAACAGTTTCCAATTCAACTTGCATGTGCATGCACAATACATAGATCACAAGGCTTAACCTTGGATAGGCTTGCATTCGACCCTACTAGAGTACAAGTGCACGGCCTAGTATACACAGCACTATCACGTGTCAGAAACATAGAATCATTGTATTTGCTTAATCCTCTTAAACACAATAATTTTAAGGTTAAGCAAAAAGTAAATTGCGAAATGCAATGTTTGCAAACCACTACAAAATGGAAATTAGAATATGACTCTTCATCATTACAATCATTGCGATCCATCTTTATTCTTTCATTGAACACCCATAATCTTCATGCACATCTTACTAACGTATGCAATGATTATGACACAATGCAATATAATATCTTATGCTTACAAGAAACACATATGTCATTGTGTATGCAAAATGAATATTTCAAAAATTTCAATTGCATCTCAAGTTGCATTAAGTATGGAGTAATGATATTGATAAAGAAAAATATCATTATCCTTGAACATACCCACTTTCAAGAGCAACTTGTAGAAGCATTGCTCGCAAAAATAAAAGTTCACAAATTACAAATTGCAGTGCTCAATATATATGCATCGCCACATGCAAATGTAGACAATATTTTGAATGTCATTGCAAAAGCTTTATGCCAGTTAGATATAAGCAATATCATAGTTATATTAGGGGACTTCAATATTGATATGCTACATTGCAATCAAAAAACAAAGTAGCTAGAAACCTACATGGAGAACTACAATCTTCATTTCCTTATTGACAAAACTAATACCATGCATAAATCATTCATTGACCATGATTGGGAAAATCTAGCTAATATAAAATATAAAATTTTCATATTGGATACATATTGTTCTGATCATCATACAATATCTCTTGTCCTTGAGCTATGATATACACATGAAACAGTTTACAAAATTGCAAATTTTGACGTTTTTGCAATACCTCATTGTTTTTACCATTTCTATTTTACTAAAGCATATTAAAATATTATTTTTGTACTAAAACAAATAATAACACTATACATACTATGCATTCTATCGTACATTTATATATATGACCTCATATATTCATGAATGCAAATTATGCCAATGAAACCCTTTTCAATTAAGCAACACAAGCATCCTATCATAAATTTCTAGATATGACCTCATCTATTTATGAATGCAGATTGTACCAGTAAAACCTTTTTCAATTGAACAAAACGACGAAGAAAAAAGAACAACAACATGGAACATAAACAAACAGAGTATATTCTTCTTGCCTTTCCTTTCCTATGGATCTTATGTTCTTGTTCACTTTTTACTTTTATATGTTCTTTTAATTTTCACTGAATATATCTTACTATTCTATAACATAGCATAAATCTTGAAAGAGGAAAAGAAACAACTGAAGAAATAGAATGCATAACCCAATTAGAAAGGGCAAGCCAACCGCTTGTTTTGCAAAGGTATGTCTATGACAACTATACAAATATGCTAATTTGTATTTAGAATATTAATGTTTACTATATATGCATTCTATTTTTACATATGTATGGTTCTATGGTTTTAATGTTCTTGTTCATTTTTTAGTTCTATATGCTCTTTCAAATTGAACTAAATATATGCTGCCATTCTATAACATAGCATACATTCTGAAAAAGGAAAAGGAACAATTGAAAAGATAGAGGGCATAACTCAAATAGAAAAGGCAAGCCAACCGCTTGTTTTGAAAAGGTATGTTTATGACAACTATACAAATATGATATTTTCTATTTAGAATATTAATGTTTATTATATATGCATTCTCTTTTTTACATATGTATATTTAAATCTATATAAATTAGAAAATGTTGGACGTGTGGAGAAAGCACTTGTAGTAAGTCCCCCTAGACAATGCAACAAGAAGACATGTACAGGTTAGATATCATAATTTGTTTATTAATTGCTTATCACAAAATACATGTGATAATATCCACATCATATTGAAATGTGCATTTATTTGTGTTAGTCCAACTGAAACAATCACAACAAAACTCAATTCAACAAATGTACAAAATGATACATCAAAAAGGTATGCATATGAAACACAACATTGTAATCTATTTATACTTATTCAGTTTTTAGGAGAAACATAGCATTGTAGAAATGTTTATAGCAGTATCTAACTAAGCAATTTTTATAGGCAAAAACAGATACTGCCAATTAAAGTATCAATTAAAGATCTCAATAGTCGTAGAATTGGGCAGCGATTTGTTGGAGACATAATGGTTGTCTATAATGCATTCCTTGATAAAGCAAACAAATCACGTCAAATATTACAAGCTGATTTGATAGATGCTCAAGGAATGATGACTATAATGTTAGTTGTACCTGCACATTTAGTGGAGTGACATGAACAGAAAATTTTCCAAGGCAATAGCATCTCAATTAAAATTTTTAGCATATTGCCTAAAATTGTTTATGACCATGGTGATTGTGACAAAATAATTTTGCTTAATGAATCAAGTATCATAGAAACTGTACCTGAAGTTTGCAAAGAATATCGCTTCATTCCCAATAAAACCATTAGGCAATTTGCAAACAAAAAAGAAATGTACCCAATTGGCACAATCGTTGCAGCCGTTACACTTGCCGAACGGGTTGGATTGCATTACATACTCCATATCAAAGATGGAGATTCTGAAAATGACAATGCAACTGTATGTATTTGCATGTTACTTATTCCTAATTTTCAGTAGATAACATGCATCACTTCAATATATAGTTATTTTAATTTGTCTATAGTTATTGTAATTTGTCTCTTGCACTTGCAATTTTTTAACACATATGAACAATGTACTTGCATATTGCTTTGTACTTGCATATTACTTTTCGTATTTTTCAATGGATAACAATTTCTCTCTTGCAGTTGCAATTGTTTGACACGTATGAACATTTTTTCCTTTCAATGGAAAAACAACTGCAGAAAGGAGACTTCCCCCTCATCCTTTTCAAAAATTTAACAAAAAGGTAAACACCAAAAAAACAATATTCAGAGCATCAAAGTCAACGTTCATGACTGAACTTAACACAGATGCAGTAAACAATCTCAGAAAGCTAACTACATCTACCTATGTTGTAAGTATAACAATAATGGTGTTTTTACTAGCTTTGTATTTCCCATGTAATAATGTAGATTAACATTTGAATATTTTATAAACATGTCGAAGGTATTCTGATGGCAACAAATCCATATTCAACTCCTTTCGAACCTGTTTTTGCAATTTGTAACTCCCCAGTCAATTCATCCATAGCGATAACCAATGGGACAATTTTCTGTTCACAATGCAATGATAATTGCCCTTTTATCTACAAGCACTGTATAAATGTTGTAATAGAATCCATTACAAATAACTTTATACAGTGCATTATCAGGTAACCCTTATTACATGACTTACTTCCTGATTTAAAAGCAATGTCATATGAGGCATATTTGCAACAGAAAGCTACCACTGCATACATTACGTGACTTCAAAATTCACAGCAAGTTCACACTCAATGAAGAGAGTGAACTATTACATGTCGGCTAACAAATGGAAGGTACATCAACATATGCCTTAACATCTTTTGTCTCAAATATGTCCTCTCTTCAATCCACAATGTTATCATTTTATTATAACTAACTATTTGTTATACAGATTACAAAATCCACGAACATAGCAGCCTTCACGTACACAACAAATGCAAAAGTGATATGAATATGTTTCTTCAGATTATGGTCTTACTGTAATAGAACTATTTAACTTGCAATTTCCACTCATTTAGCAAGAAAATGTAGTTTCAATATTTTAAATTCCATTGCTACTTCAAACCGCGAAGAGAAGATTTTAAATTTTTGTTGTCGCTTCAAATTTTAGTCATAATGAGCTTGTTGTAAGACATCTTGTTTTGTTATTTTTTTTTTGGATAATGTGGGTAAGGGTTCAGGAAAGAAGGCTAGAAAGTCTTTATGCATGTGTGTTTGTACTGTTTCCGTTTCTGTCCTGTATTTAATTTAATTCAGAATAAATTAATATTGGATGATTGGAAGATGATAGAAATCAATTTTAGCAAAATATTTTTACATTTTGACATGTTCTTTGTTTTTTTTTACATTGCATATTACTGTAATACAACAATTTACATGACAATAGACAAATAATTAATATTTTTACAAATACATCTACTGATAACTAGCTATGATGAGAGAGCTTTCATAATCAATGGAGAGCGTCCGTTATTAACTTCTGGCTCCGTCGTTATTGTTAACATCATTATTAGATAAGTTTACATAATAATAATAATAAATTAATAATAAAAAATATAAATAATTTTATGTGTATATATATTAACATAATTTATTTGGTAGAGTTTGATCTTGCATAGAAGTTGTTCACCAGAAAAATGAAATATAAATACCTACTTATACACAAAACACACATGAATATTGATACCTCTATATGCATAAATGAACATCTAAATACTTTAGTCCTTTGAGGTATGCATTTTACATCTAGATTAAACATATTACATTTTGAGTTTGAAATTGATAGATTATTTTACTTTTTAATGTTGATTTCAGTTTAAAAGATTATATGTATTTTTCAAATTAAACCAATTGTCAAACAATTGATCGCCTTATTTTTCATTAAATTCTAAAATATTTTTAAAATTTGCAAAGCTATCGTCTAAACATATAGATTAATTGAGCAAATCATTTCTTAGTTGTTCAAATAGAACTTCCAATATTACACAGACTTAACATCTATTTATGGAAACTTCCACTGACATTAATAAAATGCACATTTAAAAATTTATTTTAATATTTTGTTTTTAAAAAATACACCTTCTAAAATATTCAATAATTTTCTAATTAAATAATTTATGTGATTGTACCCTTCGAACATGAACATTTCTTTCAGAAGAAACATGGTGGTAAACAGTACCCAATTGAAATGGGCACATTATATAATACGTGTCATGCTGCATGTCGTTCGAATACTAAAGCTTATTCATTAGAAATACCCGAGTACCAGAGGAACCTATAATATATTATATATTATATTATATTTATATATATATATATATATATATATATATATATAGATAGATATATATACATGATTGTCTCATTGGAGCAGATCATGTTATCAACTAGTGAAAAGGGTGATCCCAAAGTAATAGGTAGTTAATTATCTGGTAGGAAAAATGAGTTCGGATGACGCTCCCATGTCAGAAGAAGCTCAGATGAAGCTCAAGCGTGGAGCCATGAAAGGAGGGCTCAACACCGCAGAGGTTTGTATTGCATTTGGTATTATTTTACCTATGTTTCTGTTTATTGTTAAATGTGATCCAATCTTACTGCCAATTCTAAAGACTGGGCAATAAATGTTATTCAGACATATGTCTCTTGCAATGGGCATGAGCCAGAGCAACATCAGGTAATAACCATTTGAAATGTATACACATTGAACGAACTTTTTCAGTTCCATTTCAAATCCCATTTCAAATCCAGTAGTATACAATACATTTGTGTTGTCCTTGCAGACCTTGGCAGGGACTACCGACATGAAATTGAAATATTAATAGACACAATCAAGTGTACGTAAAACAAAAGCATTGGAAAATTGAAGTACTTCTCACATTTAATTGACGGTAAACACGGTTTATTGGAAAATAGAACACCTCCTCACATTTAGTTGATAGTAAGGAAAACAAACTTATGGAATAAAAAAATATTGAACATTTAATTAATAATCACTAAAAATAATATCTAAAACTTCATGTCCCACTCTAAGCCATTTGAATTATCGTTTAAAACACTTTATTTATATATAAATATATAACCATAAATTAGATATAAAATATGAAAAACTATTAAGAATCAAAACATCAGATATAGATATATATAACCATAAAATAATAAATTATATAAAATATGAAAAACTATTAACAATCAAAACATCACATCAATCCATTCCTCACACCATTCAATACTGAATTATGAACAGAAAGAAAACAAGATGGAACAATCGTGTAGATGACACATAAACATGGTTTTATAGAAACGGTGTACCAACTGAATGGTTTTCATTTCTTTGCAACTTTTTTATAAATAGAAATGTAAGTAGCATAATGGATATGAAACGTTTTTCCTTTTTTATGGTGGAACGTTTCATTATTCACGCTTTTTTGGTTTTAAATTTGATTTATTATTATTGTTATTTTTATAAAGAAATCGTGAAAGAGAGATAGTTTTGGAATATTATAATTATTTTATTTATTAAAATTTAAAAATGAAAAATTTTTAAAATATTATATAAATGATATTAAGAAATGATTATTTTATATCAATTTTTCTCCACATGTGCTATACTAATAAAGATATTAGTAAGAAAGAGTTTTTCTCGATTTTTTTTTTTTTAAGTAAAAGCATTTATCCCATATATCTGTGGTACTAAAAATAAAATTTCTTAAATTAAATAGTATTGTTACATCACCGTTGGAGACTATATCTCAAAAGATGAGGTATGTTAAAGATAAAGTTAACCAATTTCACTTCAAAGGAGTTTACAAAATTAACTGTTCTTGTGAAAGTGTTACATTGGAGAGACTTGTTGTTCAAACATTGGAGAGACTTGTTGTTCAATCAAAATAAGGCTCAAGGAACATGGTTTGTGCCCTTGCTGAATATTCTTCCAAAAAAATAAACAGCATTTATCATCATGAGAGAAGACCATTATTTAAAGTGCAGGTAGGTTTAGAGAAGTTTAGAAATCATTAAACATCCCAACAAATGGCATGTTGGAAATCATTAAAATGCCAACAATATTAAAAAGGATGGCACGTTCAGGGCAATAACAATTGGATTCCCTTACTCTCTCACATCTAATCATTAAACATCCCAACAATCTTAACATGGATGGCTTGTTGAGTTCAATAAAAATTGGATTGCTTTACTCTCTCACATCTAACCTTGTCCATCTCTTCTTGCTTCTCCTGCATTGAACTCTTCCTTCATTCCACCACCTTCCCCCACCTTCTCTTCCTTCATTCCACCACCTTCTCCCACCTTCCACATTGGACTCTTCCTTCTTCCCAACACCTCTTCTCTTTTTCTTTATTTCCCTTTCCTTTTATACAATTTGATTCCTATTATTTTTTTATTACTTTCTTAATTTCCCCTCCCCTTCCCATTCTTTATTCTCTTTCTTTAATATTCATTTATAATTCAAATTTTATCACTTTATTATTATTATTATTTTAACTTTTTAATTCTGTGATTTGTTCGACCTAATTTTCTTAGTTTATTATTTGTTGTTTTATTAATTTCAATATTTCTTTGATTATTTATGATTGGTTGTTAAGTTATTAGTTTTTATTGAATTGTATTATATTATTATTACTTATTTTCTGAACACAAACCCATAGCATCAGAAAAATAAATATTTTTTTTTCAAAGTCCCTTAAAACAAGTGATTAGAAAATTCAGCCACTATATTTAGAATTAAACTATTTGAAGATATAAGTAACTAATTAGTGAATATCAATTATATTGTTATATATATAATATATATATAATATAATATATATTAAATATATATATAATAATTATATATCCAATTTTTTTTTAATGTTGTATATATTAAATATGTAATACCAACAAAAGTAATGAAAAGTCCAAAAAATAAAATAAATAATATCAGTAACTTCTTAAAAATAATTAGAGATACTTATAACTCATTATATTCTTAATGTATATTAATGTGTTCCACTCAAAATTATTTATAACATTAAAAAGTCGATGTGAGTTATGAATAAAATACTTTAATATGAACTAAATTGATGTATTTTTAAAAATATATTAATAACAAAAAAATCATTTTAATGTGTTTAAATAAAATGTCTCGATCCACATGTTATGTAAAATAAATTGTTTTTTGTAGTTCAAGGTTCTACTCATTAATAAAAAAGAAAGTACATAGTTATCAAAATGCAAGTAGTCTCACCCCAACCAGGTTTGTTGACCAATTCTATCATCATTGTAGAAAAACAAAACAAAGACAGATTAGAGGTCCAAAGCTTGACTGTCCGAAAGAACCAAAAGACAAACAAAACCAAAATAACACCCGTGACCATACTTAATCATCAGAAGTAATTGATGTTGTATTTTCCAGCCCAGTCCCTGGTGGGGGAGGGGAGCAAAATTAACTTGAACATGTTGCTCGAAGTGAAGTAATTGATGTTGTATTTTCTAGCGCAGTCCCTGGTGGGGGAGGGGAGCAAAATTAACTTGAAGATGTTGCTCGAAGTGAAGTAATTGATGTTGTATTTTCCAGCGCAGTCCCTGGTGGGGGAGGGGAGCAAAATGAACTTGAAGATGTTGCTCGAAGTGAGCCAAATATGTTTCTAGCTTCTCAACCTTTTCTGCAAGAAAATTTTGACCCTGTCAAACCACCACAATTCCTTTCTCTGACATGGTATTGAAAGTAATGCAGTTGATTTAGTGTTGTGATGATAGGCTCATGCTCTTCCTTTCTGATCCTGTTGTATGCTTCTAGGTGATCTAGAACAGATTGGAGAAATTCACGAAAGGAATTAGAATGAATCTGTCAGCCATCAACTCTTGCGTGCCCCTTCATGTCGCCCCGACAACACACACCTGGTCCACTCCCACAGGAAACATTACCTCACTTACCTCCTCCAACTGCATGTGTACCCTGCACTAGGCTCACACCACCTCTGCTGCCACAAGCTCCCCACGACACTCTGATCACAACCCTAGTAGCATGTCCACCCCACTTTGGTGTCTCCACAACCCTACCCCCCAGCACAATCTTCCTCTCAAAGTTAGAACCCCCCTAATTTGGTGGAGCCCCCCTCTTCATGGTTTGGAAATGAGAATTGCGTGCCACAAGTCACATAGTGAATTCCAAAGAATATGCGCCCAAGACAGTACCAACAATGTTTTGCAGAGCCTCTCGACAAGTCGAGAACCAAAGCGTGTCATACACCGACCCCAGATTAACATGAAGAGGCCTTCGCCCCAGAACTGATAACCACCACTCACCTACTAGGAAGAAGCCGAGGATACTCACATATAAGAACCTCACAAGTCAGATTGATGGTTCTTCCACTCCACTGATAGGGGAAGCACTTGAGAACAAAGGCGTTGGTAAAAGTCCTTGACGCCAGATCATAAACAAATGAGAGACAAACATAAGCCAAATAGGAGTCAAAACAACCTCCACAAGACCTCCCTGCAACCTCTGAGACCAATTTCTACTCACCGACTGATACGTCTCATAATTCCAAGGTAAGACCTTAGAAAGAGAAAAAACCAAAATATTACTAGTGGACAAAAGTCCTAAACACCATCCTAAACACAAAAAACACTTCACGAAAAATCTATCAGGCAGCGCAGGTAGGGACATTAAGACCAACCAACTTACCATGGAAAATTACCTCAATCCATTGACAAAAGCGAGGAGTTAGGCATAGACAGAAGAACTTGAAGCTTTTGCTAACCTTTCACAGTGGAGGAAGAAACGACATCATTTTGTCCACCACTCCCAAATTACCTAAGGGCTGAAGAACCTAGACAGACTAACACTGCTCAAACTAGAAACTATTGGTCTCCCAACTATCAACGCAATATAACATTCCACAACCCTGACATTCATTATTAACAAATTGATCTCACCACCACACATTTTGGTGGAGGATGAATGAAGGATCACATGCCACACTGATCCCCTCACCTTACACCTTAGAGAATCGGAGGATTGGCGATCTGTCCTCCTTCCCATATGCCTTATGTAAACATTCATTAAACATTCATCGAACACGTACGAAGTTCGTCAACTATTTATATATTATATATGATTTCAAAAATATTATGTATATATCATCTGAAGTAATTGGAAAAATAAGTTTTTATGGCTAAAACATTTGAACTATTCTTAGTATTTTTTAGAGTTTGATAATTTTTTGGGTATATGCTTTTTTGTCAAAATCCAACAAAGATTTTTTGAATTTACAAATTTAAGCTATGTACTCAATATAGCTTAGAAAAATACAATTTAAATAATGAGAAATTAGTATAGAGAAAAAAAAAGAAAAGAAAAACCACTAGAAAATTATTGAGATCTATTATAGAATGAAAAAGATATATTTTTTTTTTCAATTTTACTCTTAAAAAAATTTAAACTAAATATAGCATTCTCTATTAATATTATATTTATATTAAAATTAAATTTACACTTGTATATTTCAACATAAAGTTTTCAAAAATCATATTATATAAACAAAATAAATAAAAACAAGAGACCACTTAATAAGCCTCCCAATTTTATCCATTAAAAAATTGTTAAAAAAAATAAAACCATTTTGTTTGAAGTCATCCACATTACAACTTTGTTTGTAACATTTTATTTTAATGGATAAAATGATTTTTCTCCTGGTGATATTTCCATTTGTTTAATTTATTTTTAATATGATAGAAGGCCAGTTTAAAAAATGTAATTTTAATTTTAAATTTTTAAATATATTAAATAATAAAATTGAATAAATTTACACTAATTTTGTTTTCAGAGATTTAATTTATTTTTTTATTGTAATAAAAAAATAAATATTTCCCCACATATTGTATTATTATATTTTTTTATAAAAATATTAAGTAGAAAATATTTTTTAGGTCTAATATGATAGATAGAAATGTTGCTAATGAATATTTTGTAAAATTTTGATTCCATTAAAAAAATAAGAATCACTGGAATGTTAAAATAAAAATTAACTTTAAACTAAAATAATAAAAATTAAATATTAGTTTTTTATTATTATTATCATTATTATTAATTTCTTGATGGTTTAAAGCTCCAGATTTATGAAAACTCATGATATTGAGATGAAGAATTCATGTTGAATATTGCCTATTTAAAGGTGCAAATTAAATATATCTTAATTCTAGATCTACCAAGGGATCAAATATTTTTTCACTTTGAAAGAGGTTCATTGAAAGAGGTTTGCATCTCAAAAAATTTGATTCATCTTGGGGAATCAATTTAATACTACTCAAATAATGTCAATTTATATTCATTATGCTAGTACTCTTTTTATATTTTAAAAGGTTATAATATAGTTAACAACCATTTAGTTGGATGATTGATTTTCATAAAAGTGCTGTTTTTTCAAGTTTATTGCATGGTGTGATGGGTGGATGTGATCTTTTTATTTCTCATAGCTTCTGATGTTTTGTAACAATATAAATTTTGTGGTGAGAAGTTGCATTGATATGTTGTAGCTTATTTGTTAGAAGTTTTGAAAAGTGTTCAGAAATATTTTCTATATTATTTTTTCTTGAATCATATATAGATTTATTGGAATCAAATGGAATCAAATGTTTGACTTCTAAATTCTCCATAGTCCAAATTCATACCTAAAACTAAAAACACAATTTACAAAATGAAAATGAAAATGAAAATAAAAATAAAATTTAACCAAACCTTTTTCCAAAAAAAAAACTCCTGACATCGACATCGACATCCACATCCACATCCACATATTTTATTGTATTGCTATCCTATCCCTTCATGAATTTGGAATCTTTGCACTGGAGCGCTTCCGATCAATTACTCATTTGTATTTTGGAAACCTTGATGTGCTAGGCAAAGGATATGATATCAACTCGTGGCGTTGGATGGATCGTGGTATTTCCTTATCAGATTGCATTTGAATGGGCTTATCTACGAGCTTGACTTGAAATTTGATATTCTGTTAGACGTTTTTTACTTTTGTTTTCGTACACTATTCCATAGGATATCCAAAATTTAGCAGGTCAACAATTACAGCTCGAGGGACAGATGTACCAAAACCATCACCAACACGTTGATAGTTTCAGTGAGCCTATCACAACCTTCAACAGCTGCCATTATTTTTAGGTCATATGGTTCATTGGGATTTGTGCAGGTTCTTCCCGTGAGGCCAGGTTTTTTACTTTTGTTTTCGTACACATTTTCCATAGGATATTCAGGTCAACAATTACAGCTCGCGGGACAGATGTACTAAAACCATCACCAACACGTTGATAGTTTCAGTGAACCTATCACAACCTTTATTCATAGGTCATAGAGTTCATTCACATTTCTTCAGGTTCTTCACCTGAGGCCGCCCTGTCAGGTCGTGTTAAGTAATGCGGTTTGAGTGTTTAGAATGAGCGGGTATTCCATACGTTTGTCAGGTCGTGTTAAGTAATTTGGTTTGAGCTTTTATTTTCAGGAGGTTGCCGTGAGCTTACGAATTCAGGTAGTTTATATATATTTTGAAATGAAATGTAACATAAAATAGTAAGGAATTAATATTAATAAACATAAAAAAATATATTATTTCGTATTTGAAACGCTTTAACAAGGTTATAAGTTTGAGTTTAGGTAGGTTCACCCCATTATGAAGTTTCAAGATTAAAGTTTAAGGATCCTTTTAAGTTTAAGTTTTTGTAATTTCATGTTAGGTTATTTAAATATTGGATTTGGTTAAATTAAATAAACTTAAAATTTAAAATAAAACAAAAAATAATAAAAAATTGTTAATAAGTAAATAGTTTACATTTATTTTAATTTATAAATATAAAGAATAAATAAAATTAAAAAAAAAAAAAATTGTTAATAAGTAAACTAGTCTAGATTCATTTTAATTCTAGATTTATTAAACACTAAAAAGGATCAAGTTTCTTGAGGGATAATTTTTTTTCCAAGTTTTGCACTAAAAAGAAAATGTTTGCACCTTGAGAGATTTGATCCCTCTCGAAGCTTGATAGGTCCAGAGATGGATCTAGGTTGGTTTAGATATTAGAGTTCACTTTAGCCATCCAAATAATAGTTGCTATAAAGTGGAAATAAGTTACCTTATAAATATTACTAGTTTTAGGAAACAAAGCTGCAAATTTTAATTGGTAGTTATGAGACAATGATGTATAATCAAATTAAGTATATGTAATGGATGAAGGAGGAACCCTCACAAAAATACAATAGAGTTTATGCTTTGTAACTCAAGTTGATTTAATTAATTGCTTTAGAATGCATGATTAAACAAATACAAAAATTCTAATAATAGAAATACTAATCTTAGATCACACATGTATTACTAATTGTTTCCAAATTTGTACTTTTAGTAAATTATTAGAGATAATGAGCTAAAAAGTAGCTACCCAAAGTAATTAAATCTAACACTCCCCCATAATTACGACCACGGCTACCTCTTGGTCTAAGTCTCAACTAAGATTGAACTATTTAATACCATGTCAAATGCTAGTTTTATTTTGCACGCTAGTGTATGTTATTCTCAACTCTACCTTGTATAATATTTTTCTTTGTTTTCCTACAAACATTATATTATGCATACTTTTTCTTTTTCTTCAAAGTTACATCGATCTCCTTCAATATTTATTCATATTCATCTAGTTCTTCTTTTGCATTTACTTATACTGTAGTTGTTAATAATTGAACATTTTCTATCAACCTCTATAAGATAAAAGAAATTATTCATTTTCTTTCATCTCCTCTTGTATTGTCAGGAAAGCTCCACCAACTCTTTTATGGTTGTCTTCAATTTTCTATTCCTATGTTGTAGAAATTGTAACTTTTCCATTATCACTTTCATTTTTATTATAGTTAGGTATTTCAAGCCACTCTTTAAGAGATGATAACTCATAATCAAATTCAACATTCCCTACTAGGTTCTTCTCACTTGTTGTCATTGCTATAAATGCCGCTTCAATTTTACCATCTTAAACTCCATTTTTGTCTTCCACACACGTATTTGGATAGTGGGATTAACTTTCAACATCATGTTGATACTCTTCTTTGGCTTTTATAGCCTCTTGCATGGCATCTCCAATTACTTCTATGATATCAAAATATGATGTTTTTCCTTTTATTATGGAAGTTTCATGAACAATTGCAATGCTCTATTAAACAATTTTGTTCCTCTTTTCACTTCATCTCATTTCAATAATATTCCAAGCTTCTTTAGATGTTATTATTACTACAATCTTACAAATAATGATGCTAATGAAACCTTGTTGAACTAGAAAAAAATCTTGTCGCATCACCCTTCCTATTGGCTGTAAGTTGACCCCTTTCGTTTTTATTTCATCGTCATATTGGTTGTTTAACTTCGAGTCCTTCAAACTCATTCAAAAAATAACCCATCATTATTCTATGCATAGTGTAGTTCACATGTTAATGGCTCAAAATTCATAATTTTTATAGATGAAAATAAAATGTTTAAGAAGATAAGAACTCCTATAGAAATCCTTCCTCATAAATTTGGGGAAAAGTCAATCACCTTTTATAATCAACTTGGGAAAGAAAGGCTTCTTATTTCCTTTTTTTTCCACCCGCTTAATAAATTAAACAATATTGACATATTAGTACATAGACCTTTCTCGAAAGAATATTATTATTTTTCTTAAAACAAAAAAATATCCCTTCTAAAAAAATAAATTTATTTCATTTAATTTGAAGTTTATGTAACCATATAAAAGATACTAGACTTATATTACCACATTTTTTTTTCCTTTACATTTTGAACTTCAATGAAATTAATTCTAGTAGATTGAAGATATTAAATCCCCATTGGAGTTTCCTTCTAGAATAGACATCAGTGAGGAATCAATTAGAAAAGATATCTACGTTTTCTTATAGGGAGGTTCAACAAACTAGAAAATATTTGGTTATGCCTTTCTTTAAAATGGTGACTGCTTCACCTAATAACATCAATTTGTGGCATTCCTTATCATTGGAAAATTTAATACAAAGTTGGTAGCTTTGATATAGTGAGATCCTCTCATTCATAAAGGAGATAACTTGGGTTTCTAAAAATGGAAGTGGGTATGCTCATAAAAAATGCTCACAAAAATTCCAATTCTTTGTTGTGCTTTTATACTTCTAGAATACTTGGTTCTTTTGGTTGATAACTTGGTTCCTCTAGCTCCTCAACTCCTTAAGCTATGATACCGATCTAATGGACAAATGATAGAACTAGACACAAAACAACTAACCACACATAACATAAGTTAGATGTTCTCTAACTTGAATTGATTCATTTACTTGATTGAAAATACATCATGAAATAGACATAAGAAGGATAGTAATAGATATGTAATCTCATCTCACACTTGCATGCATATTTTTTCCTAAATTTAGGCCTTATATGAAACTCATTCATAGTTTTTTTCTCTTTTATGGGGTAAATATATTTTATTTCCTAAAAACATAAAGTACATGTGAAGCCATCAATTTTTAGAATAGTTTGTCACTAGGAAAACCACACCATACCTATAATTTCAACATTATTTGAAAGAGAATCAAACATATATCTTCTTGTTCATATAAAAACTAAAAACTAGGCCACATACACCAATTACAAAATCAGAGATTTAGATAAAGAGCATGAACGAATAATATGGAAAGAGATTGATTAGGGATATTTTTTCTTCTTAATATTGTCCAACATTCTTGCCTGAGGGGTGAGTCTTTAGAGAATTTCCATGAAGAGGAGATGTTCAATGCTAAGGAGAGGCATTCTTAATTGGCTAAATTTTATGCAATTTGATTTCTAGTTCTTCTAATGTGAGTAGGGATGATCACTAGATTGGAAGGATGGAGTAGTGGTACACAGATGAGTAGGCTTTCAAGTTTCCAATTGTGAGGTTTTTTTGTTAATAATGAGGTTCCATGTAGGTTCTTGTGTACCACATTAATAGTGAGCCTGGAATTTCCCTCCACCATAGCATTAGTGTAGCCTTAAGCCTGGGAAATTAATAGTCCCTCTTTGAGGTGATGGGTCTCAAAATTATATACAAATTAAGGCCCATCTGACCGTCCTTCAACACAATTAACCTCTCTCATTTCATTTGGTAGCATTTTTTGAGCTATAATATGTTCACTATGAATATTTAGAGATAATTGCATATTATGTTCCTAATATTATTTATTTTGTAGAATATTGAGAGAATATTGAGTAAAATTTGAATGAGATAATATAGGGAATTTCTCCCCACTATAGGATGGACCAAGGTTGGATAATAAATGAATGTAATATTATAAAATTATTGAACGTAATATACTGGGTGATTGAGAAAATCTAGGAATGTGTTCCATGTCATTTAATGAAGATTCCTAATATTGGGAACCAAATCCTCTTTTTGAGGGACTTTGGAGGGGAAAGCTATCTCCTTTCAAGGAGGATGCTTCCTCATTAGTTTTTATAATTACCAATTTGAATTAGCATTTAGGGGCATGATTTTCTTAGTCTTCTTGTGAAGAAAACTTGTCATATTGAATCGTTGCTTTCATTTCTAGCAGGTATGTAATTGTATTGACTCTAATAATGAAGTTTGGTGCCTTTTTTAGCTTCTAAAGATTGGTTTCCTTCATAGGAATCTATGTATGCATGGGATTGGCCATCCAAAAAGCCTTGGATCCCTGTTATATAATTTCTTTATCTTCATTGCACTTCTTATTCACTTGCATTTATTTTTCTTGCATTTCCTATTTCTGCACTTAATATTCATGTTTCGTCTGTTGTAGGTTATATTGGTTAAATCAAAATAAGTGGTTTTTCACGTAATTTATACAGTTACAAGTATGATGCATATTTATATTGGCTTTTCCAAGTCATATTCATCATTGGTCTACTTGGATTGGTTTACTAGTTCACAATTCTAGAATTTCTGGAAGTATCCTATAGCAAAATAGTCGTGATATTCTGTTAAATTTAACACATGTTAGTTAGATTATCTTTAGCTGATTCCACCTGGATTTAAGCTTCAAAAATTCCAACCTAATAACAAAATTTTCACTTGATTAGATTAGGCATTTGGGTACGTAGATCAACTCACTAGTTCATTATTATGAAATTTCTGGTTTTAGGTAGTAATTTTATGCTAAATTTGAGTACATATTAGCAAACCTCTTTTGAGTTGTTTCCACTTGTATTGAGTCCTAAAAAAAATCTACTTAATGAAAAAATTTACCCCATAACATTTTCTCTTGGTTAGGTTATGCATTTGGTAGGTTAACTATCTCACTATTTTTAGGATGTTTGATTGTTAGAGTATTTGGTAATTTTTAGCATGTGTTAATAAGGGTTAATTTTGATTTATTATACTTGGATTGGAGTCATAGGAAATCCTAATTAATAACAAAATTTACCCCATTTCACTTGCATTTGATTTTTTTTGGCATTTTGCAAGTTAACTCAAGAAACAACAATCGTGTAGCAATTTTTTTTCAAGATCTTCCTTGTCCATATTCACTCCAAATTTATGGTAGAAGTAAATTTATAGATTATGAATTCTTTGAGACTAATTTGGTTGAGATGAGTCTTGGTTAGGTTTCCATTTAGCTCTTACATTACCCGCTTCTTGAATGTTGGCTTTTGTAATTAGTCTAGATTCACTTTCCAACAAAAGTAGAATAGATTTTCTTATTGATATTTACCTTTGCACCCTAAGATTGGAGGATTACCTAGATATTTGATCATTTGAAGTTTTTTCATTGCCTTATTTCACTTGCATCAAAGGCATTCAGACTAGGAAGAGGAAGATGTTTGTTGCACATACAATGGTGGCCTCTCTTAAGCTTGTACAAACCTCAAGTTGATAATTTAAATTGGTAGCCTTGGGAGTTGTAGCATTATTATAGCAATACTAGGGCTCATCAATTTTTGGGACCATTTCCGGGGATGGTGTCAAAGAAATCACTCTCTTGTTCTTGGAATGATTTCTTTTTTAATTTGTGCATTTGTATTCTCTGTAAAAAAAATATTGCATTAGACATCTTGCATTGCATTATCATTCTCATTCAAAAAGATTATATAAAAACCAAAAAATACTTCTCTAAAACCAAAAACCCCCCATTTGGATCACATCGACATCCACTTTTACATGTAGAATAAGAAGAGGTGGAAAATAAGGTAGAATAAATGGATGAGGATGATGACAATGAGAAAGATCCTCTTAGATTTCCCATTCAGGATATTGATATCAGTGTTCATATGAAGAATATCCCTCCATATTTCCTTCCAAAATTCCATGATATGAGGTCAGAGGATCCAAACACCTTTCTATTTGAATTTGAAATACTTTTTAAATCTTATTGTTACTTACTAAATTCTCTAAAATTGAGATTGTTTATGGAAATATTGAAGGGTAGAGCTCTTAAATGGTTCATGAGTTTAAGCATTAATTCAATAAGATTGTGGATCAATAAGTAAAATATATTTCTAGAAAAAATATAAAGATGATGATCTTAAAGAACAAATCTTGAAAATGGCTCAAACAAAAGATGAGAGCCTTGAGGATCTAATAGATAGATTTTCATATAATGTTAAGAGAGAAAAAATACATCATTTAGGATTTGACACACTAAAAACCCTCTTACTCAGAAAAATTAGGGATGAGTGGATTGATCTCCTTGATCTCATGAGTAGAGGTGATGTATATGAGTTATAATTTGAATAAATTTGTGAAATATGCAAGCACATATCAAGAGGAAGACCAAGAGTAATTAAATCAACATCGAGATCGGTAAGTCAAGTTTAACTTGGAAATTTTCTTGATAACTTTAAAATATATATTCTTAGCAATCTAAGTGAACAAGTAGACATGATAAGAATGAAAAATGAGAAAAAGGAGAATGTCGATATTTGTGTTATGCGTGCAGAATCATATGCTACTAAATATTTCTTTTCATTACCAAGATTGAAATAAGTTTACCAGGAGGACAATGAAGAAAATCAAACACCACATTAGCTATGTTATGTATCTCCAATAATACCATGGAATTGTAGTCAATATAGTACGATGCAAGGTCCTAATTCACAATTTGAAGGTTATGCCTAAGGTCATTGGAACACACCCTTTCCTTGGAAACATTGTCCATCTCATCTCCTAAACTAATCTTGGCAAAAAGGTTGGCAAGGAATTTATGGGAGAAATCCATAATATTCGCAATCCTTTCCTTACTATCATCCATGCCCAACTCCATGCTATCTATACCATCCACCTCTTCCACAACCATAACCTCAACCACATCCATCTCAAAGATCCACTCCCACTCAAATACTTGTACAATCATTTTTGAACCCAAACATTGAAGTAACTCAGCCCATTTACAATTTTGAGGTACAACACTCCCAAAAAAGTCTTCTTGATATAAATTATATTAATCTTAGATAAGGAACAATATTAAAAAAAAAAAGAGTTTCCCTTGATTTCATTAAAAAACAATATCTAGAAAAACAATGCACTACATTTAATGGAGAGCAACAATTGGAGCCTCAGATTGAATAATTTATACTATGCTATCATCACATGATTTATGTGTTCATTGAAATAATCAGAAAATAGTAGAGGATTTAAATGGCATGGAGGAAGAAGGCATACAAAATGATCCATATGAGCAAGTGAACCAAGGGCATCACAACCATGTTGAACTTTGGTTCCTGAAAATCACTAAGTCGGAACCAAAGTCAAAGCAGTTGGTCTCGCATATTCAAGCACATGTCAAATCATATCTTTCAAGCCTACACATGAGCTTATTTTTCTTGTTGTTATGAACATGGATCCATTGGAATTATTCCTATACTTGGAAATTATTTTCTTTTTTCAAGTAGAGTAGGATATAGGAATTAAAAAAAAAAAAAGGGGAGAAAAACATAAGAGGAAAAAATAAAATTTCAAAACGAAAACCTCCTTTGAGGTACCTGAGATTGGCTCACTGATTGAAAACTTCCACGAGGTGGTCAATGGGTTGGAAAAATAGAAAAAAAGAAAAGGAATAAGATCTTAGATGAAAACCTATTTTGATGCGCCTAGGTAGACCCGCCTGTTGAAATGCTCATTGAGGTAGCTAGTAGGCCTAGGAAAAAAATGAAAATAAAAAAGGATTTTTCGCACTATGTATCTCTCTATGATGAATGCAAGTGGTCTCCAATGTCTGAAAGCAACATAAAGATGTTAGAACCATAAGAAGAAGTTGATCTAGTCAAAGGAAGTCAAAATTGAACTTTCACCTCCATTGCCCCGATGAACCAACAAGACCAAGGCCATGTCAATCCATCGCCCTAATCCATTTTCAACACTCAGCCATCATTCCCAATCCTTTCAGATTCATTTTACTCATTTTCTTATAACTGCTACAGGAAAGTTTTGTATTTGCTACAAGATTGTAAAAACCATAGAGAAGAATTTTTTTTACCATATCTTGAAAATAATTCATCTTTCTACCAAGATGTTTCATGGGGAGATGCATAAGGATGATGGTAACATGCTTAAAAAAATTTAGCAAATTTCAGTGCATACTTTTTGCGAAATTAGCCAACATCACCTACAACTATTTTCCATTTTTCTCAATATTCGTGAATCCATTGGCCAAGAAGAATTAAGGGGACATGCATAAGGATGATGGTAACATACTAAAAATATTTTAGGTGAGTCTAATTTACCGTTTGATAGATATGGATTAAAGAGGTATTCTAAAAGATTGTGCTCTATTGCTAAGTGATTTTCCCATATTTGTTATAGGATTGTAATCAACATAGATTCAAAAGGTTTCAGATCTTGTGATTTTCACTTAGGAATAAGAGGAGGGTTCCACCTCACTCTCATCATCCATTTTCCACACCACTTGGCCACTCCACCCAAATTTCCACTTTTGTCCATAAAAAATTACACATGCTCACCCCTTCTTACATCCCTTCCACCCCAAAAAAAGCATTTGACCCTTTTCAATAAAATGTCCATGAATTATCATTATTTTTAAAGGAATCAATTGAATGAAATTGTGATCCTAGGAGTTTCTATTTGAATGTTAAAAGAAGAAATACAATCTTGTAGCAATCTTCACAGACCTCACATGAGCAGAATTGGGAGCACTTGGAAGCACCAAAATGAAGAATCAACCATCATAGAGGCATGGAAGACTCATTTCCTTGATCCTGGGCAACTAAAATAAATTTTCAGAGATGCTACAATGTCAATGTTCATATCCCACAACAACTTTTGATCCACCATCAACATAACCTATGTTGAGAAGCCTTTATCAATCTAGTACATGCCAAAAAAAATTCCAAAATAGAGCTAATGCCCAAAGCACCAAGCATGAGAAGGTGACACCTCAAGAAACCAACAAATCAAACACTACTCCTGAAGCAACATATAAAGGAAATGATCTCTTAGAAGATGCTAAAGAAGAACTTCTTTATGTCCAAAAATTCCATGCAAGCACCAGAGGCTCAACACCATCAGTAAGTAGCCTCCAGGTAGGCATATATGTACACTATTCTTCACCTCTCGCCTTAAGTGGATTATGGGCAAGGAATATGTTGCATCCAAAAACACTTTTTTATTGTATTGCATGGAAAGAACTCCAAAATGAAGATAGACATATCATAATATTTAACGTAAATGGAAAACTTCAATTATAGTAATTTTAAAAATGTTTTAGACATGGTTCAGGTGGCCAAGGTTTTTTGGCGTGCCTCATACCTAATCACATGTCTAAATTTTTACTCACTTTTTTCATATGACTACCTTCTTGGAAATTTAGGACGGAATTTGGTTGCTCAAAGCTTGGGAAATTTGTGATAGAAAAGGCCACTCCGACTCTAAGATTTAAGCAAAATTTGGTGATTGGTTCTATATCTTAGACACATTAGGTACCGTCAATACCTCCACTCTATCACTTTGTACTAGAAAATGAAAACTATTTACACATAGTCATCTAAGAAAAGTAGGAGGGTTGCAATGAGATAATTGTCCATCTGAAAGATATCTAGTGGGTTTAGAAGCATTTGTGATTATGTATGCTCAATCTAGACACTCTTTTGTTACTTATAGAGACACGCCTTTCAGGAAGGAGACAAATGTCACCAATACTAGGCACTTAGGATCCTACTCCTGCAACTTCTTTTGAGAAATGATAATCGCCCAAGTTCACTATATTGTTATGTCTATGTTTTTTGAATTCCACTTTATATTTTTTTGTCACACAATTTTGGATAATATTTTATATGAAATGGATTTTTTTAAACTTATGTGCTTCCATGGCCATTCATTTTCCATGCTTCATTGATAGTTAAATGGCAAATCTATAATAGATTAATTTTGATAAAAAGAAGAATGTTGCACCATCTTTATTGTCACTGGTTTGGTTTTCCTTATTGAAGGCCTTGATAATAATAATACTATTTGTATGTTTAAACTCTGAAATAATAAAAGTCCCACTCACATATATATAAGTTTAGTTAACTCTTTAATTAATTATTTTCTGAAAATAATCTGTATTTAAAAAAGATTAGTTTGCTTATAGATGTAGATGGAGATAGTGAAATAAATTTTTTAAATATGTTAAAATATAATTTATTAATCTATATAATATATGTTGGATTATGTTATAATAACTAATTTTCCTTTATTAAAGATTGTATTAAAAAAGACTATTTATAGAGTGAAGATATTAAGTCCATCATGCTTATAAAAAGTAAATTTTGTTAAGTATTAATTTATAATTTTGTAATATTTCAGCAAATTATATAATTTATATTAATAATGAATTTAATTAGATTATGTGTGTGTGTGTGTGCGCGCACACACACACACACACACACACACACACACACACACACACACACACACACACACACACATATATGGCGCTTAAATCTCATTTTTAAACTTGGTCTTGGTCTTGATGCAAAGTAGTTGATTATGATTTTTCTCATGGGGTTCTTCAGCAAGGGAATAATTTAGGTATGTATACATTTAACATTATTTGTCATGTTTCTTTCTCTACCACATCTGATACTCAATTCAACCATTTCACTTTACCACCAAGGATATGCAATGACTTAGTAGATTGCCTCCTTCCACATTTCTTTAGTGGGGAATAACTAAACTTTCCTAATTGGAATACATCCAATTGCAAGAAGTCACTCCATACCCAACTCACCGGTCCTATAGTTATTTCTTTAAATTATATTTCCTGAGTTGTTTTCATTCCTTTTTTACTTCCCTTTCCATTTGAAAGTTGGGGAGAATTCCATTTCTTCCTATTTTTGGGCGTCTTAATCTCCTACGTTTCTATTTGTTCCCTTGGTAGCCGAACTCCTGTGAATCCTGGAAGGTATTATCCTCAATATTTGAAATTATTTGGCATTTCATCCCTTCCTCCACCTGTTTCCTCTCCTAGGTCCCCTTGTGACTCCCTCTTGATAACTCTACATGATTTTGTGCTCTACCTACTCTATATCTATAAGTCATTCATTGTTGGTTTTCAATCTATGTATGTTCCCCTCCTTCTTGTTGTTCCTATTCCTTAATCTTCCTCTCCTTCTTTTATGGTTGTGGCTAATAACATCCTTTGGTTGTATTCGTTCTCATGTTGACCTTGCATTCTATGCTTCTGTAAAGTGGTTCTCCTTCAATTTTAACTGCTACTTCCTTTCCTGCCTTAGTATCTAGAATTTTTACCATCTCTTTCCCCTCCACCATGCCTCCTCAATGTGAACGTGTCCATAGGGGAGAAAATTACAATAAGGAGCAGGTCTATAAATGCAACATGTGGATGCACCACCATCTGGATGAAGCCAACTCTTGTTTCCATGACCTCATAATGGGCCCCATCCAGAAGGATTGATCTTGTGCTGGTGGAGAGGCTCCTCCCATAGAGTTCAAATCTTAGACACAAAGGTTCCTACTATGTTGGAAGATTAGGTACTTGACTCTGTGAATACTCATGACTATTTTAATTGGTATATGAAAACAATTGATCTTTACTAGCACATAAATTTCCCCTGTCAAAAACACTAGTGCACCAACATGATCATGGAGAAGACATCCATTCCATTTATCATATACATTACCACATAAAGGACTTAGAATGATGGATGGAGTGCATAGAGTAGCATCTTAACATACCCACCCAATGGGAGGCTCGAAAGACAACAAATGCCCAATTTAGATTGTTATTATGCAAACTTAAATCCTTCTATTTAAGTTTCTACCATGGTCCTATTATATTGGTAATTTTTTCCAAATGTATATTTCTGTTGCCAATTAGGCTAGCTATTCAATTTGAGTATGCTAAATTTGGAATTTCCTAGGACAAAACTACCTCATACCTCTCCACGGAGAGTATACTTTTGGCTTTGGGAAGTTCTCCTTTGCAAGATAATGACTTAAATATCTCAATATTATTTTGTAATCTCTAGTTTTGAAGAAAATATAATTTACACGACAGAAGAAAATATTATTACTATCAATTTTTTTGTTTCCAATTTAGAAACTTTGTATTACGTCAAATGAAGATTACATAAAAAAGAATTGCAACTAGTTTTCATGAGGAGAAACTAGACCAATAATATAAGTTTAGAGTCTTGAGGTTACTAATACTTTGTATAATTAGAGCATCCTATGAATAGAAAATTATAAAAACAATTTATTGTACTAGACCTTGAAAGACATCAACACGAGAAGACAAGAAATACTACTAGTGTTGCAAGCAAATAACCAGTGATTCATAACAACTATTAGGTAGAATATCAAAGAACTCACATTGGTTGGTCACTACCCTCATCTGATTAGAATGAAATGTTGGCTAATCTCTTAGCTAGAATTACTAGCTTGGAATCTATGTTGTCAGTTTTTTCTTCCATCACTACCAATATGATAAAAGTCTCTTAATGAGTCCTCTTGTACCTCCCTATCTGGTCTGCAATATTAACCTTGTGTTGCTTCACGCCATGACTAATGAAGTGACAAGAGAGCATTCCAACCACAAAGTAATGTGGGATCTGCAATCCCCTTTCATGTTAGCTGACATCATATCATCGCAGGGATGGGGGTGGGAATGACCCACTATTAAAAAAATTTACATTAAAAAAAATATCTACCTTAGAGATCCTTAATTTATAAATAGGATTTGTGGAAATATCATGGTCCAATATCATGGATTAGTAATATCACATTCCCAAAAAACTGTAAGTCACTTTCATATGAATTTTTTCTTTAATTAATCAATTTAATTAAAAAAGACATAATTTATGAATATAAATCTCAACCTTTGATCTATGAATACTGCTAAAATCTTCTAAAATATTTAGTGTAAGTTAAACCCCTACCATATTCCTAGGAATTATTGATACATAAAATAAACTTATGAAACCCCATTCCAAAATAAAAATACTTACCAACATAATAACAAAGAAAAATGAATACGAGCTACTATACTCACAAAAAATTGAGTTCAATAAAAAAATTATAATAGATGGAATGGTTGTATGCAATTATAAACCTACCTAAAACCATAAAGTGTGAATATGTTCAATCTAACTGTTAGCATTCAATTCAAAAATTGTGAAGGATATCCATAGACATTGTTTGTGAACACATGGTGTGAAATTATATTTATATGATATATTTTTTTTTGAAATAGAGTCATGAATTTTGAAAACATAATTCAACTGAATTGAACTTGAATTCAAATTCTTCGCAAAATCAAGAAGAACTTGGACTTATTTGATGGGCATTCCAAATAGGTAAAACATAAATCCCATCTAACCTCTCCTAAGCACGTAAAGGCTATATTAAACCTACCATTTTTCACATAATAACATACTTTCCTATATTATTGAGTTCTTAAGACAGTCAATGATGTTTTTCATATCTTATGTTCATAAAATGGTTATTATGGAGGATTTTGAAAATACTTTTCATAAATTTTGAGGAGATCCAACTTGATATATTCATGGGACTTGATCCCTGCTACATAAAAGTATCAAATAAATTATATTAGGGAATTCAATGCCCCTTGTTGCTGCTATGTGGTGAACCAAGAAGCAAGATACCCTGTTAAAAGGATATTTGGAGGGAAAAGTAGTCCTCCTCTCAATAACACTACCCCATACTCATTCGTATAAATAAAAGGCTGGAGTAGCCTAGTAGAATAGTGTAGAGAAGTATGTCAGTATAGGAGAAAAAGTCAAGATTAGTTTTTCAAGCAATTTTTGTAACTCTATCATGTATAAGAAAAGTTTTAGTTAATGGAAGTGATATACAATTTTAGATCTTAGTCTTGCATTAATCCAAGGGTTATGGGATTCCTTATGTTACCACCCATGACCACCCCAGGTGCTCTAGATCCCTCCTTTATTATTATTTTTATGAATCTTTTTATTTTGCAAAGAATTCATGGAAGTTATTTCTATTTATAGTATTCTAGAATGCTTCACTACAAATTTTTCATGAACAATATTTTCTTATAGGTTATTTGAGAACTTGGTGATAATAGTTGTAGTGGTAAACTAGTTAAATGACATTTCGACCTTGCACTTAGTTCATTCCCCTTTTTTGTTATTTATTTTTTATTCATTGTTCTCTGTTTACTGTTTCATGTACTATAATCTATTTTGCAGCTTCAAGAAACACACATATTTGAGTTTTTCTAAGTGAAACTTTCAACCAAGTGCTATGATGCTTTGAATAGGTGTATTTTATTATTTTCTAACTTCTCTATACCTTATTTTCTCCTACAACTCACCATTTTTGTAGTTACCTGCTTTGTGGGTTGCCTCTTATAGCAAAATAGGGATCTTGTAGTAGTTTGTAACCAAGCTTCCAGAGTCACTCAGATTCACAATAAATCCATGATTTTTCTTCACCGATATATTATGACACTCCTAGAACCTTGATAATGGAACTTGAAGGTAGAGATACCTTATAGATGATTTGATTTTTTTTCTTACAAATCTGCTTTTTCTACAAATTACGGTTTAGAGCTTATAATTCACTTCAACAATGTGATTTCATTTCCTTGCAAGATAGCATAAAGTTGTTCATGTGTGTTTCTATTACTTTCTATATAAAATAGAAGTGTGCCTTCCTTTATTGTAATTAACCTAAGTTTGCATGCCATTTTCCTTTCAACAAGTTATTTCGTCCACTTGCAATTTTCCTATAGCATATATTAGTCAACTCGGTATTTGCACATGTATCTTTCATTTCATTATTTCCACCTCATAAATCAATGAGAGAAAGAGATAATACCTGTTGCAGATATAGTGATGGACCCTCTTAAGTTTGTATGAACCCTTCGCTAACAATTAAAGTTGTTACTCTTGGGAGTTATAACATTATTGTTCCAATGCTAAGGGCCAACACTTTTTGGCGTAGTTTCTCAAGAGGTTTTTATCTACTTCCTTTTCATTAGTTGATCTACTCTTTATTTCATTTAATATTCTTCAAAAATAAGAAAGACAAATTAACTTCTTCTTTCTGAAAAAAAAATACAAAAAGTGAAAAAGTGCATTCCTTCCTTTTATGCCTCAAATGATTAGGGATATAATAAGAAATTTTTACCAAAAACCCCCACTTCCACTAGCAGCCAACCCATATTAGCTAACTAGGAGCCTCCTACCCTGTTGAGAGGGACATTTGAGGCCCCTTTTAGTAAGAAAGTTGTTGGGAATAAGGAAATACTGAGAGGAAGGGGTGAATCAACATTTTATGAATTTTAAAATTCTTCAAAAATTGCTTGATCAGATGTAGTAAAGAACCCAATAAAAAATTATACACATGAGTTTTGTACAAAATCATTCAATGTGGAAACCTTTTTTGGAGAAAAGCCACAAAATCTTATTTACCTATGATGCAAACCTTAAGACCCTAGTTTGGATTACATCATGATTTGTGAGCACCAACTTAGAGGAGAACCAAATCCTCATATTACCAAGAGCCAACATTCTAAAGGAACCAACAATATATATGTATGGGCACCAACTTCATGTAGCATAACATATCTATATCTCATACATTTTTAAACAAATATCTAAGACACTATCTTTCATTTTGTATTATTCAATTGTATTTTGACAATTCTTCAACAACCTTTGTCCCTTAATTGATTTCTCATTTAATCGCTGCACAACAACTTCAACTTAACCAAAATACAACTTGATCACACCTTCTTTCTCTAATTCACACACCTTTAATTTTCTTTTACAACATTAACCAACTTATGGGTCATTCTTCTATTTCATTCACACCCTCAACACTTTGACTTGGTAACTAAATTCGAATTGAATTAGAAAGCATTTGAATTGGTCCACAAGCCTTTTATAGATCGTTATCATTTAAATCCCATGGGAAATTATTTTCTTGGATTTACTCGTGGGAAAATTTCTTTTAACACTGTCAATCCACCCAATCTATGTGCCTTGACTATTTAATTTGGAATTTTCCAACTATCTATGGCTTAACTCTTTTGGAACTTGAAATGCCAAAATTGGATCATGTTGTGGACTTGTCCCTTTAGCTCATTAATGCTTGAAACTGTGGGTTAAACTGAAGTATCTATGTAGAGGGCCCTTGTGTTTACAAAGGCATAGTTTCCTCTCCCTTAACCTTTGTGCTTATGATTTGTAAAAATAAGAGATATAACCAAACCTTAGCAGAAAAAAGCTTAACACTTTTATGATATGTAGGCCTTAGATAATTAACACTTAGCACAAATCCCATAGTTTTTCCTCATTGGTTGCTGACATAATTTCCACATGGCAGTGTCCAAGTGATGCCATGTGTCACTTAAATTCGTCCCACTTAGCCATTCCATAAGCTTTACCATGTGTCACTCTATTGAGGTGCCACATCATCTTGTGTGCCATGCCATTACCACCTATCTCTTTATTATTGGTCCATGTTTTTGATATTGTTATGTTATACCCAAGTGGCATAAACCTTCCACTAATAAGGAGTGGTATCCTAGATTTCATGATTTTCAACTTTTTGATTTGTTATTTAAAATTGATCATAGCATGAAATTCATGTCAAATTTCATTTTTTATCTACGCATTAAAATTTATGTCTTTCTTGCACTTTCTCTCTAGGATTGTGCCAGTTACACCAATAATCCATGCCAAGACAATTGATAGACCAATTTCCATCCCCTAAAGTCCATCGACCATGGCATCAAACCATTGCAAAATATATGCAGTACTCTTTACTTCTCATCAACTCCATGTTATTAATATTCATGTCTCATAATGACCATATATCCATCTCCTAAATATCGTTAACCAAGACTATGTCCAAATCAATACCTCCACGAACTATTAAACCTCCATAGTGTTGTGTTTTATAATGTTATTTCACCACTCTACCACATGTCACCCATTTTTTGCCTAAGGTACTCAAAGAATTCCTTGTCAAGGGGTTTTGTAAAAATATATGCAATATTCTCATTAGTATCCACACATTCAAGTTTAACAACCTTAGTAGCAATTTAACCTTTCAACGAATGAAATGTTTTCTTTCCTTGCATTACCCATAACTCATGATGCTATGAGTTGATGTTGATGTAATGTTTTGATTTCTTAATGTTTTTATTTCGCATAGTTTCTGATGTTTTGTAACAGTGAAATTTTTGTGGTGAGACGCTCCCTTGATATGTTATAGTTTATTTGTTAGAAATTTTGAAAAGTATTCAGGGATATTTTACAGATTAATTTTCCTTTAATGATATATATAAATTTGTTGGAATCATGAATTTAACTTATGAATTTTCAATAATCTAAATGCCTGGAATTTTTTTTATGACATTGAATAATTAAGAACTCAGTTAACACCATAAAGATGAAAATAAAATTGGCTGAAACTTTTTGGGCAAGAAAAACACTCTAACAGAGAGATTTTATTGCATTGTGATCCATCACTCCATGAATTTGGAATCTTTGTGCTGGAGCCCTTCCGATCAATTACTCATTTATATTTTGGAAATCTTGATGTGCTAGGCAAAGGATATGATATCGTCTTGTGCTATTGGATCTCGTGGTATTTCCTGATCAGATTGCATTTGAATGGACTTATCTACGAGCTTGACTTGACATTTGATATTCTGTAAAACGTTTCTTATCTTTCGTACACATTTTCCATGTCAACAATTACAGCTCGAGGGACAAATGTATTATAAAATTTAGCATGTCAACAATTACAGCTCGAGGGACAAATGTATTATAACCATTACCAACACGTTGATAGTTTCAGTGAACCTATCACAACCTTTAACACCTGCCATTATTCATAGGTCATAGAGTTCATTCACATTTCTTCAGGTTCTTCCCCTCAGGCCGCCCTGTCAGGTCGTGTTAAGTAATGCGGTTTGAATGTTTAGAATGAGCAGGTATTTCATAAGTTTGTCAGGTCGTGTTAAGTAATTTGGTTTGAGCTTTTATTTTCAGGACTTACGAATTCAGGTAGTTTATATATATTTTCAATATTTATTTTCAAATGAAATGTAACATAAAATAGTAAGGAATTAATATTAATAAACATAAAAAATATATTATTTCGTATTTGAAACTCTTTTAACCAGATAAACTATATTTTCGATATTAATTTTAAAATGAAATGTAAAATAACGTAAGATAAGATAAGATAAAATAAAATAATATTAATAAACATAACAAAATATTATTTCGTATTTAAAACGCTTTAACAAGGTTAAAAGTTTGAGTTTTGGTAGGTGCACCAAATTATGAATTTCATGATTAAACTCTAAGGATCCTTTTGACGTAGGATACTTTAGACTAATCACATTTGAATTATGAATGAGTTTAATTGGAGTAATTATTAATTTCCAATTAATATGTGATCTTGTAATTTCAAATAATTGGATTTGGTCAAATTAAATAAAAGTAAAATTTAGAATAAAATAAATTGTTAATTATAATTA
>APFE031748110.1:59541-95530 GCA_000404065.3 Pinus taeda
ATTATTGAAACCACAAGTTTCATAGTAATCCTTGCACAATCTAAGTGCTCTAGGGGTTTTTTAAGGTGGTGAATCCTTATATATAGTGGAAAAGCTAGTTTAAATAACACAAATAAGGATTTCACCTCAATTTTTTCCCGAAAAATCCAAAAGGTCGCACTAAAGAAAAATCCATTATTAATTATTAATAAGTAAACTAGTCTAGATTCATTTTAATTTTGGATTTATTAAACACTCAAAGGGATCAAGTCTCTTGAGGGGCAAATTTTTCGTTAGTTTTGCACTAAAAATAAAAGTTTTGCATCTTGAGAGATTTGATCCCTCTCGAAGCTTGATAGGTTGAGAGTTAAGATATTAGAGTTAACTTTAGCCATTCAAATAATAGTTGTCATAAAGTGGAAATAAGTTACCGTATAAATATTATTAGTTTTAGGAAACAAAGCTGCAAATTTTAATTGGTAGTTATGAGAGAATGATGTATAATCAAATTAAGTCTATGTAATGGATAGGGGTGGAAGCCTCACAAAAACACAATAGAGTTGATTCTTTGTAACTCAAGTTGATTTAATTAATTGTTTTAGAATACATGATTAAACAAATACAAAAATTGTAATAATAGATATACTAATCTTAGCTCACATATGTATGACTAATTGTTCCTAAATTTATACTTTTAGTAATTTATTAGAAATAATGAGCTAACAAGTAGTTACTAAGAGTAATTAAATCTAACACTCCCCCTTAATTACGACCACAGCCACCTTTTGGCCTAACTCTCAACTAAGATTGCACTATTTAATACCATGTCAAATGCTAGTTTTATTTCACACACTAGTGTAGGTTATTCTCAACTCTACGTTGCATAATATTTTTCTTTATTTTGCTACATCCATTAAATTATGCATACTTTTTCTTTTTCTTCAAAGTTACATCGGTCTTCTTCAATATTTCTTCATCTTCATCTAGCTCTTCTTCTGCATTTACTTATACTGAACTTTTTAATAATTGAAATTTTTCTATCAACCTTTATAAGATAAAAGAAATTCTTCATTTTCTTTCATCTCCTCTTGTATTTTCATGAAAGCTCTAACAACTCTTTTATGATTCTCTTCATTTCTTTGTTCCTTCTTATGTTGTATAAATTGTAACTTTTCCATTATCACTTCCATTTTTATTATAGTTAGGCATTTCAAGCCGCTCTTTAAGAAATGATAATTCAACTCATAATCAAATTCAACATTCCCTACTAGGTTATTATCACTTTTCGCCGTTGCTATAAATGTAGCTTCAATTTTACTATCTTAAAATCCCTTTTTATCTTCCACACACGTATTTGCATAGTGGGGTTAGCTTTCTACATCATGTTGATACTCTTCTTTGGCTTTTGTAGCCTCTTGCATGACATCTTCAATTACTTCTACGATATCAAAATATTATGCTTTTCCTTTTATTATCAAAGTTTCATGAACAATTCCAATGCTCTATTAATCAATGTTGTTCCTCTTTTGACTTGATCTCATTTCAATAATATTCCAAGCTTCTTTAGATGTTATTACTACTGCAATCTTACAAATAATGATGCTAATGAAACCTTGTTGAATTAAAAAAAAATCTTGTTGCATCGCTCATCATATTGGCTATTATTTGACCCCTTTAATTTTTTTCATCGTCATATCGGTTGTTTAACTTCAAGTCCTTCAAACTCATTCAAAAATAACCCATCATTCTTCTACGCATAGCGTAGTTTGCATATTAATGGCCCAAAATTCATAATTTTTATAGATGAAAATAAAATGTTTAAGAAGATAAGAACTCCTATAGAAATCATTCCTCATAAATTTGGGGAAAATTCAATCACCTTTTATAATCAGCTTTGGAAAGAAAGGCTTCTTATTTCCTTTTAAAAATATTTTTTTCCAACCGTTCAATGAATTAAACAACATGTACATATTAGTACTTAGGCCTTCCTCAAAAGAATATTATTATTTAAAAAAAATAAAAATATATCCCTTCTAAAAAAGAAATTTATTTCTTTTAATTTGAAGTTTACGTAACCATATAAAAGATACTAAACTTATATTACTGATAAGCCTCTAATTTAGACATAAATTAAGGCCCATCTGACCATCCTTCAACACATTAAACCTCTGTTTTTTCGTTAGATAATGTATTTTTAACTTTAATATGTTCAGTAGGAAGGTTTATGGATAATTTCATATTTGTGCCTAATATTATTTATTTTTGTGGAATATTGTGAGAATATTGGGCAGATTATGGAGATTTGGAAGAGGAGATAATCTAGGGACCTACTCCCTACTATATGAGGATCAATATTAAATAATAAATCGACAAGATATTTTGGAACTATGGTGCAAATTGTGGAGCTCCAATCACTCAGAAAATCTAGGAATGTGTTCCCTACCATTTAATCCAGATTCCTAGTACTGGGAACCAGATTCGTAAATTAAGGGATTTTGGTGGGGAAAGCTTCCTCCTTTCACGGGGAATGATTCCTAATCATTTTTTATAACTACCAAGTCGAATTTACCTCTAGGGGTGGATTTTTCTTAGTCTTCTTATGGAGAGAACTCATATTTTTGCAACTCCATTGTCATTTCTTGGAGGGATGTAATTGTATTGATGGAAATAATGAAGATTGGTGATATGTTCAACATCTAAATCTTGGTCTCCTTCATAGGAATCTGAGTTTCCTTGCGCTTGGACATCCCAGGAACCTCAGAGCCCTTTTATATCATTTACTTTTATTCTTTTCGCTTCTTATCCACATGCATCTCTTGTTCTTGTTTTTTTTTCTATTTCTTCATTTAGTGTTAATGATTTCTTGTTGTAGGATTGGGTTAAATGGTTGAACTAATTTGTTTTGCATTATCACATGAATCATTTCATCCTTGGAATAAATTTGGAAGGGCATAGTAATCATTGAGCTACTTAGATTAGTTTTCTTATTCCCAAATCTAGATTTATGGAAGTCTTTTATAACAAATAACAATAAATTTCTGTTATTTTATAGAGCATGCTAATGAGCATCAATTGAGTTTATTCCACTTGCATTAGATCACAAACACATTATGGTTAATAAATGTTTCTAGGAAACCTAGTGTCTTTTCAAACAACTAGCTCTCTAGGTTTGGCAGCTACCCTAGAAACAACAATTTAAAGCAGTTCACGATTTCTTCTATGTATAATAGATAAGAGAAAGATAATGTAACCAACCTGGAACTTCAGCTTGATCCCTTGCTTGATCTCTCTTCCCCTTAATAGAGGTTGCAACTCCTCCCCGTACTTATCTCGCTTGGAGAGTACCTGTAGAAACACAATAACAAAGAACCATCAAAGCATCTTGATCTATTATATCATAAACATTACAGAATCAGATATATAATGAATATACAGTAGCATTCACAAATGATAACATTCATTATTGCACAATTATATGGAAGAAAACTTGAAAAACTTCATTAAATAGAAGGGAGAATTACAACCCCGTTGTTTGATCTAGCATCAATCCCTCTTCACCTCATGAAATAGAAAAATCACACCAAAAATACAATGCTCTTTCCTCAAATGCAAACTATCAACACTTCCTTGCAATTCACAAAATTCCAGCCTCTAGATCTCTTAGATGAGGGATCCATTTATAGATATGTGCAAGAGTGTGAGTCATCTCTGGGGTTTTGATTAGTGTCATTCCACTTGTTAGATTTGGTTCCACTTGGAGATTTCTTGGATCTCTTACTCATCCCTGAGCAAATTTAGAAAGGCAAGTGTCATAGGATAAGTTTCTAGAAGATCCCATGAGCATCCACTTAACAAATTGTCTCAGACATTTGTCCATCCTCACCCATCGCACCCTACAGAAGGCTTAATCAGTGTACGTCACACCTGAGCAGTGTACCACTCAGTATGCATCACACCTGGCTAGTGTAGCAGTCAGTATGGTTTAGTTTAGGCCATTTATGGATGGTTTTTTAGGTGGCACTTTTGGGAAATGATGTAATCAGATGACCATGTTCTTTTGGGGTATGAAACAACTCTTTTAGGGGTTGAAGAGCCCTAGTTTATTGACATATACGATTGGGGTTTAAGTGCCCAAATATGTCTATAACAGTTTCCCCCTAAAGCATGAAATCTTAAATCTTGATGTCGGGTGAAATGCTTTATCATGAGGATCTGAGGTTGTGAACTAGGAGGTAACCTGTATAAGATACAATACAATACATCATCATAATATAATTTTCATGATCAAGCTAAGGCTGGAATTCCCATGCTCAACTTTATAAATTCATTTCATGAACATAGATCCAATAGTCGTCTGCAGATGTAGATTGGTGATTCTTCAGAAGTAGAGTCATCATCCTTGGCCCGGATGACCATTTGTGCAGCTTCTTTGTACATTTGGTATCTTTGTATCCCTGAATATATCGCAGCCCGGATGGATGAAACTAGATCCGAGGTCTTCAAACTCATTCAATCTTCGCCCGATGTACAAGTCAATCCATGTGAAGAGATGTTTTGAAGTTGAATATGGAAAGACATCGCTTGATTACCAAACAATAATGTGAGCTGTTAACAGATGCGAGAGGAATCATCGATAATGATAATGACCCTCAAGGTACTACAGTACAATTCACGTGGTGTGAATATATGATCCGATGTCAAACACCACGCAAAATCTTTTAATCGAAAGCCATTGATGTCAACCTATCGCCGGAAGTGAGAAACTTGCCAATGAGGCATGCAAGCTTCAAAGTACTAAAAGGGGTGTTTCGAAGTCAACTTATTGGATAACGAGCTGATGTCAACAAGAAGTGACTCGTCGTAGGAGGACCTTAATCTATCCCACCTCTACGACACGAAACAAAGAAAATGATCTTCTGGAGGTAAAAATGATCTGATGACACAAGGTTCAGAAATGGTGGTCATGAAAAATGAAGTTTGAAGATATTGTACTGGATGAGGCATTAATTGGATTGTGGTTTCTTAACTGAATGAATTCTCTTGAACATGTCGACGACACTGAGATGGATTGATAGCATTAACCCCAAAAGATGGATGGTGTGGAAGACCAATGGTGAGATCACCAATGAGCAGAATAACCCAACTCAACTCAACAATGGTGATGGAGTGTCATGTTCAAGAGCATCCTGCTACCATAAATTTCTTCAAGTTTTTTCCCCTTTTCCCCAGTCATTTCTAACCAATACCTTTTTATTTTTGTCAAGCTTGAGGAGGATAACATATGCTTGTTCTATAATTTTCCCTTCGGGCAAACTTGTCGCTATTTTTTTCACGAGTCTAGCAAAAACGAAACTCGGTCTTGTCTACAATCGATAAGTTTGTTGCTATTGTTTTAACGAGTTTAACGACAAGGATAACTAGGTCCTTTTCATGTTTAGAGAGTTTGAAAAGGAACGAAAAGAAAACTCCAGAAGTTCTTTTTCATAGATTAATCCCTTAAGTCTAAAAAAGGTTAAAATAACACAAAAGGGATGACTTTTCTGATCACTTTAACGAGATGAAAAAGACAAGCACTCGAACTTTTTTATGAGATAATCCCTCAGGTCCAAAAAACATTAAAATATACAAGAGGGATGGCACTTCCAATCACTTTAACAAGCTAGAAAGGCTAATTGCTCGACAATCTTTTCATATTTAACGAGTCTCAAAAAGGTTTAAAGGAGACTCGATTTTGAGGAATGAGTGGTGTCTAGGGTAGCAACTGGTTCTAGGTAAGCTTGGAACTTCTCAAAACATGGTCGTTTCTAGGAAGAGGTTGGCTAACAAGACCACTCGTCACACATGTTCCTCAAAAGGGTAAACAACCAAGTGGAAGCGTATGATCAGCCAAAAGAATGGAGTTGATGAGAGTTACACAACCAAGGTTCAAAAGGCTGATAGAATAGCAATCACAAACATTAATTACAGAAGGAAGGTTCATTTTTTAACGAGCTTGAACCATGGGGGAGCTATGCTTGGTTTTAGTTTCATTTTTACACAAGCTAGGAATGATTAAAACTAAAAAGCTAGAAAAGACAAAACTAAAAATATAGAAAGGACAAAACTAAAAATTGAAAATGAAAATTGAGAATGGGAAAAAAGGTGTTCATGCCCCCAACATGATGAAAGGGAGTGTCTCCTGTAACCATATGGAAACTACTGAGGTTAGGTAGGATGGTTTCATCCAGAAGAAAAAACGCTTCCTTGGCTTCGTCCCCAAAATAGACAAAGGTGAATGGTGTGTCAGACCACTCACATAACCTACAGGGAAACTTATCTTTTCAGCTGGGTTCATTTGTAGAATATACAAGGGTGCTTGCCCCCTAAGCTTTGTTACATTCACTAGACTGCTCGTGGCAATCAAGTGGATGGAATGAAGGTTCTTTTACCAAATCAAGTGAACGACTTGACTTGGAAGGTAGGACCTTGTTTCATTTTTTTAAAATAGCTTGATAGAAGACAAGGAACTATCCTCGAAGATCCTTGGTTTCATTTTTTAACGAGGTTGACATAAGACAATGAACTATCCTCAAAGACCCTTGGTTTCATTTTTTAATGAGGTTGACACAAGACAACAAACTATCCTCGACCTCCTTCGATCACAACTCATAAGTGGTCATGAAGGAAAGATCTAGTTCCAATGCCCCCAATACATAACGTACAACATCGTTGAATTGATCGTCAGTCGATGTAGGTATGGAACAGGTTGTCACATAATTAACCCGTGGTGGGGATGATACCATAGGTATAAATGGACCATTTAGGGATGATGGTTGATTAGGAGCTATATTTGGATTGAGAAATGAAAGTTGGTCAATGGTGACAACCCTGCCTTCACGCAGGAAATAAATCACTCGAAAGAGTGTTGAAACAATAGCTCCCATGTGATAAACATAGTAATGCCCAAGAAGTAAATTTTAATCTAAATGTCCTGGGACTACCATCATGTTTAGATAAATAGTTTTTTCTCCCAAAGTGATAAGTAACTGAGGAAGGATTCCTAACGGTCAACTGGTTCCTTTGTTAAATCCCAACAGATTCTGTGTTACAGGCACAAGTGGTGGCGAACCGAGCACTTGCCAAGCAGTTGAGGAAAGGATACTCACGAATGCACCTTCATCTATAATAGTGCCAGATATAATCATATTACAAACTTGTACTATGATATGGAAAGGCACATAAGAAGGATGGCGGGATCCTGCTAGTTGATTCTAATCGGAGGATGTAACTAGACTACTTGGAGGGGCTACCATAGAAATGGGAGAATTAACACCTTGAGTTATGAGAACTGGAGTATTTTCCTCTTGTATGGATGCAACAGGTGGACTTCCCCCAAGCTTATTTGAATCTAAGGAAACAAAAAGAACTTGAGTGGTATCATTTTCACTCTCCTCAAGAAAGGTATGATTAGTTGAAGGTGAAATCGGGTCAATTGTTACCTCAACCTATTGATTTTGGTCACGTATAGACTCATAGGATTCACTTTTAGAGAGAGTGGTTTCGACCGATGGTTGATTTTGGTCAGTCGGTTCATGAACTAGAGAAGGACTTAGAGAGAGTTTCCTGTAACTAGATGGAAGTCGCTACGGTGAAGCAGGATGCTTATCCAACACTGTTTTGGCTTCATCCAAATACGAACAAATGTGAAAGGGGTGTATACCTTCACATAACCTACATGGAAGCTTGACTTTTCCATTTGGTCCATGAACTTTACTATCACTAGTTGATGGTGTGTTACCAACATGATCTCTAGAGGTTCATGACACGGGATGGTGTGTTACCAACATGATCTCTAGAGGTTGATGACATGGGATGGTGTGAACGGAAAGACCATTCTTCCAAGATCCGAGTGAAATAAGGACAATTTCGATGAAGATGGTCTTCCGCACAAATTATGCATGGATATTTCACTTTGTTAGTCTTAATGGACAGATTTTCATCAGTTGTTGCATTCAAAGCAATGGTTTCTTGGTTACCCCCTTGCTGAATTGGTTTCTTCTTCTTCTCCTTCCTTTCTTCTTCTTCTCAGCCACCTGGTTACTAGCATCACTACTTTCACCAAGCGAAGAGGAGGAAGGGGAGGGAAAAACAAATGAGGAAGAAGGTGAAGGGTGAACTTCAGTATCAACTGGAGGCTGATTCGATTGCGAAGGAATCACGGTATTTTGAGCTACAAAGGCTGAGATTATCCATACTAGCATGCCAATTGTAATTCCTGGAAGGGACAATGTGGCCATATACAAAGCACCAATATTTCCCCAAGAAGAAAATGGACTAGGATTCCCCTCAAAAGGGATTCCTTGATTGGTGGATCCTGGATTTGTCTCCATATATCTCAACCTAAGATCAACTAAGGAATAGAGATGTTATTCCGAATCCAATTAATTTTAAAGACGCTTTGATACAACTTTTCTTTTTTAGTTTTTAAGAGTCGGAAAAAAGCTAAAGATGACTCTAGTCTCCTTTGATTTTTAATGATCCTGAAGTGACAAGTGATCAGATGGACCTTTTCTTTTAAAGAGTCGAAAAGGAATGAAAGTGACTACTCTGGAAAATCTAGACAGAGGGATTACCAAACCAATCACAAAACTACAATATACACTATGGTGATAAATTAAAGAGAAATTACCAAGGACTTATGTACGAGAGTCAATCTTCTCGAATGTTTTGTTGACTGCATTGCGATAGATAGTGCGGTAGACTCGACTTCCTATGGATAAAGGATATAAGCCTATTTTGGTATCCCAATATATACGCGACGGTATGGGGAGCACAAGTCCATGCTAGCACTTGTCGTATCAAGGAGGATGAATCACCCAACCTTCGATGAAAATGATAGTTACTAGTTTTTACAACATCGGAACACGTCTCTAGCCTAGACCTGTAGATGTGTTACGTTAAGTTCCAAAGCGTTGTTAGGTTCACTGATATTTATTTTAGAGTTGATCTTCTTTAAATTTTGCCTTTCAATGGTTCACCATGTGATGTTGATTTGAAATTCCTAAAATGCAATCTACAAGGATAAACGATTGTTGTTTATTTTGAGCAATGAAAATCCTAGCTACTTGGGAAAGAAGATTACAATTCTTTCAAATAGAGAGCAAAGAGCACATAGTAGTGCATTTTCCTAAATCATTTTTTGCACACAAGATAAATGAAAATTTAAATGCATGTATTTGTTTTTCGTTCTCCTTAATGTGAAAAATTTCAAAAAGGAAAATTAAATGTAGCAAAGATCTGAAATATTTCTTCCAAAATGACATTTCGACAATTTCTTCTTCAAGAGAGAAAGGAAGACTAAATGACACTTTTTAATTTTTGAATAAAAATGCTTTTGATGCTTCGAATATAAACAAATCAAACCATATACATGAAGAAGAGTTCAATCGACTATTAAAGGAAGGAAGAATTCATGACACTTCTCTTTTTAACACAAAATGACAATTACGACACTTTTTGTACCAAAGCGACAAACCGATTTAAACAACTTTTCGGCAAAGGATTGTAAATGATAAAAAAAAATACAAAAACATTCACTAATCCTAATCTAATGGAGGTTCATCTATGTCATGCAAGTAGGCTTCAGTAAAGAGGCATTGTTCATAAGCAACAAAACAACTAAACAAAACTGAAAACAAGGTCAAAAACCCCCAATTTCTAGAATGGAAAAAGGGTTCAGTCGGTTGTTGCACCTAGGCTTTACAGAAACAGGGATGCATCGCACTTACTAAACTCAGGATGTGCGATAAATACTAGGTTACAGTGGAAGACAATGCGATGGTATAGGGAGCACAACTGAAGTGGATTTCGGCTCAGATGTGCACCTTTTTTCAATGAGTTAAGCTGAGTGTTGATGGACAGTAAAGAGGAAAGTATAGAGGAATGTCTTGAGAGGTTACTGAGCTACCAAAAGGGCATCTAGATGTGCTTGTAAAACAAACTTTTAATTCATAAACTAGACCATAGATTGACTGAAGCAACATTCATCTACTATGCAATTGCATAGCAAGAGCAATTCGAACGCTACCTCGCTGACTTTAGGCTCTGTCTATAGTTTATAAAACAAAAAATAACAACAAACAAACATCTGTTCATTACTCGACGGAGTCGCGATTTTGTTTCTGGGAAAGCTAGTGTCTTTTCAAATGGCTAGCCCTCTAGGTTTGCCAGCTACCCTAGAAACAATAGTTTAAAGCAAGTCACGATTTATTCTATGTATAATAGATAAGAGAAAGAAAATGGAAACAACTTGGAATTTCCACTTGATCCCTTGCTTGATCTCTCTCCCCCTTGACAGAGCTTGCAACTCCTTCCCATACTTATCCCGCTTGGAGAGTACCTGTAAAAACATAGTAACAAAGAACCATCAAATCATCTTGATCTATTATATCATAAACATTACAGAATCAGATATATAATGAACATACGGTAGCATTCACAAATGATAACTTTCACGATTGCACAATTAGATGGAAGAAAACTTGAAGAAATTTATTAAATAGAAGGGAGAATTACAACCCATTTGTCTGATCCAGCATCAATCCCTCTTCACCTCATGAAATAGTAAGATCACACCAACAATACAATGCTCTTTCCTCAAATACAAACTATCAACACTTCTTTGCAATTCACAAAATTCCAACATCTAGATCTCTTAGATGAGGGATCCATTTATAGATGTGTGCAAGGGTGTGAGTCATCTCTGGGGTTTTGATTACTTTCATTCCACTTGTTACATTTGGTTCCACTTGGAAATTTCTTTGATCTCTTACTCATCCCTGGGTGAATTCATAGAGGCAACTGTCATAGGAGAAGTTTCTAGAAGATCCCATGAGCATCCACTTAGCAAACTATCTCAAAAATTTGTCCAGCCTTGCCCATCACACCCTCCAGAAGGCCTAATCAGTATGCATCACACCTAAGAATTGTACCACTCAATATGCATCACACCTGGCCAGTCTATCAGTCAATACGGTTCAGTTTAGGCCATTTTTGGATGGTTTTTTAGGTGGAACTTTTGGGGAATGATGTAATCAGATGACCATGTTTTTTTAGGGTATGAAACAACTCTTTTAGGGGTTGAAGTGCCCTATTTTATCGACATATAATATTGGGGTTGAAGTGCCCAAATATGTATATAACAATTAAAAACATTACTCCATTTCATTTTCACTTGATTAGGTTAGGCATTTGATAGATTTACTATCTCACTAGTTCTCGAATTTCTAGACTAGTAATTTTCTACCATTTTTTTGCATGGGTTAATAGAGGTATTTTTGAGTGATTCCACTTCGAATGAAGACATAAGATATCCTAGTTAATAAAACAATTTTCCCCTTCAAATTTATATTTTATTTAGTTGGTCATTTGGTGAATTATAACTCCCTATAGAAAATCTATAGTTTCATGTAGTAGTACTACAAGAAACCCTGTAGCAGTCTTCCAACATCTATATAGTTGCCCAAATTCACTCAAGAATATTGGGTATTGTCCCTTAGGGTTAAATAAAGACCCATATATTCTGAATCAATTAATAGGGAATACTAAATACCATTTAGGACTTGCTTGCTTACCCATGCAAAACATTTCAACTATTTGGGCTAATGGACAAATTTACGAAATGGGTAATACATTGATGATTTTATTGATTATCACATCCAATGACTATTGTTAATTAATCTAAAGTCTTTGAAATGTAATGGTTGACATTTAATTCATGAACTTTAATTTATGCAATTAGAATATGTTTAACTAGTTTAGGATTTGACTTTACTATATGCACTCTATTACATCATGACAACGAAGTAAGGACACATTTTATGTTGCACATATAGTGCCAATACCTCTTAAGGTTATACAAACCCCATGTTGATAATTAAAATTAGTAGCCTTGGGAGTTGCAACATTCTTGTTGCGATACTGAGGCTCATTAATTACCACATTTTTTTTCCTTTACATTTTGGACTTAAATGAAATTTATTCTAGTAGATTTAAGAGATTTCATCTCTATTGGAGTTTCCTTTTAGAAAATATAGGGGTCACAAATGAATAAAAACAGATATCTAGGGTTGCTTATATGGAGGTTCTACAAACTAGAAATAGTTGGTTGTGTCTTTCTTTAAAACGATGACTACATCACCTAATAACATCAATTTGTGGGATTCCTTGGAAATGGAAAATTTAATACAAACTTGGCACTGTTAATATAGAAAAATCCCCTTACTCACAAAGGAGATGGTTCAGGTTTTTAACAATGGAAGTGGGTATGCTCATTAAAAATACTCACAAAAATTTCAGTCCTTTGTTATGCTTTTATACTTTTAGAACACTTGGTTCCTTTGATTGATAACTTGGTTCCTCTAGCTACTCAAATCCTTAAACTATGACACCACTCTAAAACACAAATGATGAAACTAGACACAAAGCGACTAACCACACATAACATAAGTTGGATGCTCTCTAACTTGAATTGACTCATTTACTTGATTGAAAATACATCCTGAAATAGACCTAAGAAGGATAATAATAGATATGGTAATATCATGTCACACTTGCATGCCTAATTTTTCCTAAATTTAGGCCTTATATGAAACTCATTCATAGATTATTTTATCTTCTATGGAGTAAATAATTTTTATTGCATGAAAACATAAAGTACATATGAAGCCATAGAGTTTTGGGTTAGTTTCTCACTAGCAAAACCATAGCAGACTTATAATTTCAACATTATTTCGAAAGATAATCATATATATATTATATTATATATATAATATATATATATAATATAATAATATATTTTCTTGTTGATATAAAAACTAAAAACTAGGCCACATATACGAATTACAAAATCAGAGATATAGACAAAGAGCATGAAGGAAAAATATGGAAAGAGATTGATTAGGGAGATTTGTTCTTCTTAATATGGTCCAAGATTCTTACTTGAGGGGTGAGTCTTTAAAGGATTCCCATGATGAGGAGATCTGTGATTCTAAGGAGAGGCGTTCTTGATTGGCTAACTTTTATGCAATTTGATTTCTAGCTCTTCTAGTGTCAGTAGGGATGATCACTAGATTGGAAGGATGAAGTAATGGTACAGAAATGAGTAGGCTTTCAAGTTTCCAATTGTAAGTTTTTTTGTTAATAATGAGGTTCCATGTAGGTTCTTGTGTACCACATTAATAACGACCTTGGAATTTTCCTCCATCATAACATTAGTGTAGCCTTAACCCTGGGAAATTAATAGTCCCTCTTCCAGATGATGGGCCTCCAAATTATATACAAGTTAAGGCCTATCTGACCATCCTTCAACACATTTAACCTATCTCTTTTCATTTGGTAACAATTTTTTGAGCTATAATGTGTTCATTATGAAGGTTTGGAGATAATTTCATATTATGTGCCTAATATTATTTATTTTGAAGAATATTAAGAGAATATTGAGTAAATTCTAAATGAGATAATATAGGTACTTTCTCCCCACTACAGGATGGACCAAGGTTGGATAATAAACGAATGGGATATTATAAAATTATTGAACATAATATATATATAGATATACATCAAATGATTGATAAAATATAAGAATGTGTTCCTTGTCATTTAATGAAGATTCCTATTGTTGGGAACAAGATCCACTTTTGATGGATTTTGGAAGGGAAAGATATCTCCTTTCAAGGAGGATGCTTCCTCATCAAGTTAGATAATTACCAATTTGAATTACCATTTAAGGGCATGATTTTCTTAGTCTCCTTGTGTTGGCCAGATAAATCGTTCTTGCAGACAAGACCGATCTCCCTAGTATCGAATGATATCTAGCAACAAGGAGCACAAACAAATGTACTTTTCTCTAAACATGTTTCAGCTCATAAATGAAAACTAAGAGGTGTAATAGACCCTACCTCGGTCCAACGCTTGTTTGTGGTAGCTTTATTACAACAGCTTCAAGCAGTTCCCTTTTAATAACTGGCATACACAAACAAACACACATCAAAGAACACCTGCAAAGATATTATAATGAAACATGTTCATTATGAAGATCAAGGAGCTCATAAAATAAACCATTAGAGTTAGTTCATTGAGAAAAACAAACTTGATTGTATTAACTTTATGAATAAAAGAACCTTACAACGTTTGCCTTGATGTTGCACAAGCTCTTTCCAGGGTCCACTAGGAGTCTCCTCTACTTTGACAAGCCTCACTCACTTCCCAAATGACATGAAAGGTATGTGATATCTCCTCTCACAAGCTCAGTAAGGAAGTCTAATTTCCAGCAACATTTAGCCTCAAGAATCTTTAGCTTTCAACCTCCCCTACAACTAGCCCAATGCCTGAATTTATAGTGCAAATGGAGGAAGTTGCAGGTCCACCATTGAAGGGATAAGTTCCTCCTTCAATGGGATAAGAACCTAATATCATGGAGTTAGCTCCCTTAGTTATGGAACGGATGAACTAAGGTGGAGTGGACTTGCCAGTGCAATATTCCTTCTAGAAGTGTCGAGAAGTGACCCAAGATGAGTTTTTAAGAATGAACTCATGCCTTTCTAACTTTTAGAGGGGTTCGCACCCATCACTTAACAAACAGAGCGATCAGGTTCATAGCAAGCATGACCGTTGGGTGCAGCACCATAGGCAATGCTAGGAGAAAGTGCGAAACCAGGATTTGAGATATTTTTAAGGTCTTTCTTCCATTTTCAAGGCTTGACATGAAGAGCTGAGGCTTAAGACTTGCAAAAGAGGTATGTATGAGTGTTGATGGACTCGTACAAACTATAGAAAGTCATGGTGACAATATTTTTAGTAACACCTTGTGAAGAAAACTTGTCATTTAGAAACTCTACTTTCATTTCTAGAAGAGATGTACTTGTATTGACTCTAACAATGAAGTTTGGTGCCATTTTTGGCTTCTAAAGCTTGGTTTACTTCATATGAATCTAAGTATCCAGGGGATTGGCCACACCAAAAGTTTGGATCCATGTTGTATAATTTATTTATCTTCTTTTCACTTCTTATTCACTTGCATTTTTTTTCTTGCATTTCCTATTTCTCCACTTAATCTTCATGTTTCATTTGTTGTAGGTTGGATTGGTTAAATGATTGAAATCAGTGTTTTTGTAGGTCATTTATAAATTTACAAGTATGATGCATATTTATATCAATTTTACAAAGTCATATTCATTATTGGTCTACTTGGATTGGTTTACTAGTTCACATTTCTAGAATTTCTTGAAGTGTCCTGTAGCAAAGTAGTCGTAATTTTATGCTAAATTGTAACACATGTTCATGAGATTATTTCGAGTTGATTCGACTTGGATTTAAGCTTCAAAAAAATATAACTTAATAAAAAAATTTACCCCAAAAAAATTTCACTTGATCATATCAGACATTTGGGTACATCGATCAGATCACTAGTTCATTGCTCTCAAGTCTCTGGTTTTAGGAAGTAATTTTCCACTAAATTTTAGCACATGTTAGCAAACCCATTTTGAGTTGTTTACACTTGTATTCAGTCCTAAAATCATTATAATTAATAAAAAAAATTACCCTAGAGCATTTTCACTTGGTCAAGTTACGCATTTGGTAGGTTATCTATCTCACTAATTCTAGAATGCTTGATTTTTAGAGTAATAATGTTTAAGTAATTTTTAGCATATGTTAGTAAGGGTTAATTTTGAGTGATCACACTTGGATTGGAGTCCCAGGAAATCCTAATTAATAACAAAATTTACCCCATATCACTTGGATTTTATCTTTTTGGGTATTTGGCAAGTTAACTCGAGAAACAATAATCTTGTAGCAATTTGTTTTCAAGATCTTTCTTGCCCGTATTCACTCCATATTCATGGTAGAAGTAAATTTATAGCGTATGAATTATTTGAGACCAATTTGGTTGAGATGAGGCTTCGTTAGGTTTCTATTTAGCTCTTACATTACCCATTTCTTGAATGATTGCTCATGCAATTCATTTAGATTCAATTTCCAACAAAAGTATAATAGATTTGCTTATTGATATTTACCTTTTGCACCTTAATATTGAATAATTACCTACTTATTTGATCATTTGAAGTTGTTTCATTTCCTTATTTCACTTGCATCAAATTGATTTAGACTAGGAGGAATATGTTTGTTGTACATAAAATGGTGGCCCCTCATAAGCTTGTATGAACCTCAGGTTGATAATTTAAGTTCGTAGCCTTGGGAGTTGTAGCATTATTTTTTCAATACTAGGGCTCATCACATTTTGGGGCCGTTTCTGGGGAGAGTGTCGAAGCAAGCACTGTCTTGTTCTTGGAATGGTTCCTTTTTCATTTTGTGCATTTGTATTCTCTGCAAAAGAAAAAGTGCATTAGGCATCTTGCATTGCATTATCATTCTCATTCAAAAAAATTATATAAAAACCAAAAAATACTTCTCCAACACCAAACGCCCCCCCCCCCCCCCCCCTTTTGGATCACGTGGTGCAGTAAGAACCACATCAACATCTAGTTTGATAGGGAGAGTAAGAAGAGGTGGCAAAGAAGGTAGAGGAAATGGATGAAAATGATGACAATCTGAAAGATCCTCTTAGATTTCCCATTCAAGATATTGATATCAGTGTTCATATGAAGAACATCCCTCAATCTTTCCTTCCCAAATTCCATGGTATGAGGTTAGAGGATCTAGAAACCTTTCTTTTTGAATTTCAAATACTTGTTATATCTTATGGTTACTTTTTAAACACTCAAAGATTGAGATTGTTTCTAGAAAGATTGAAGGATAGAGCTCTTAAATGGTTCATGAGTTTAGGGACTAATTCAATAAGATCATGGAGTAATATGCAAAATATATTTCTAGAAAAATATAAAGATCATGATCTTAAAGAAGAAATCTTTAGAATGGCTCAAACAAAAGATGAGAGCCTTAGGGATCTAATAGAGAGATTTACATAATATGTTAAGAGGGAAAAATTAAATCATTTAGGATTGGACACACTAAAAACCCTCTTACTTAGAAAAATCAGGGATGAGTGGATTGACCTCCTTGATCTCATGAGTAGAGGTGATGTATACCAATTAGCATTTGAATAAATTTTTGAAATATGCAAGCACATATCAAGATGACGAGCAAGAGTAATTAAGTCAACATTGAGATGGGTAAGTCAAGTTTAACTTGGAAATTTTCTTGATAACTTTAAAATATATATTCTTACAAATCTAAGTTTACAAGTAGACATGTTAAGAATGAGAAATGATCAAAGGGAGGATGTCAAAATTTATGTTATGCATGAAGAATCATACGCTACTAACTATTTCTTGTGATTACCAAGGTTGAAAGAAGTTTACTAGGAGGACAGTGATGCAAATCAAACACTAGAGTAGTTACGTTATGTATCTCCAATAATACCATGAAATTGTAGTTAAGCTAGTATGATGGAAGGTGCTAATTCACAATTTGAAGGTTATGCCCAAATTAATTGGAACACACCCTTTCCATGGCAACTGTTAGGCCCCTATACTACTAGTGTAACCCTTATTTTTATTAGTACAACCCACTTATTATATTGATGTACCCACATAGTGCCCATATTGTTACTATTGTACCCCATATAAGCCCACTAATGTTACTATTGTGGCTTCATATTATTATTGTTAGGTCGGCTGGGTTATATTGTGATTCCTTAGACTCCTATATATAGAAAGGAGGTTTTTGTCATTTGAATCATCCAAGAATTGTTCATTTATGTAATGTAAAGGAGGTTGCCCCCTCGAAGAGGCTGAATTATAAGGCGTGGATCTCTCTTTTCTATCTTTTTGTGAGCTAGTTTCATAACAGCAACCTTGGCCATATTATCTCCTAAACTAATCTTGGAAAAAAGGTTGGCAAGGACTTTATGGGAGAAATCCATAATATTCTCAACCCTTTCTTTATTATCACGATAGCCAAATCCATGCTATCCATACCATCCAGATTTTCCACAACCATCACCTCAACCACATCCATCTCAAAGATCCACTCCCACTCAAATACTTGTACAATCATTTTTTAACCTAAACATTGAAGTAAGTCAACCCATTTACAATGTTCAGGTATAACACTTCCAAACAACTCTGCTTGATCTAAATTATATTCATCTTAGATAAGGAACAAAATTTAAAAAAGGAGTTTCCCTTGATTTCATTAAAGGACAACATCTAGAAGAATAAGATCTAGAAAAAAATTCATTACATTTTATGAAGATCAACAATTGGTGCCTGAGATTGAATAGTTTACGCTATGCTTATCATTAGATCATTTATGTGTTCAACGAAGTAATCAAAAAATAGTAGAAGATTTAAATAGCACCGAAGAAGAACACATACAGAATGATCCATATGAACAAGTGAACCAAGGGCATTACAACTATATTGAACTTTGGTCCCTAACAATCACTAAGTAGGAGCACCAATCTCTTTAACAATATTTGACATCATCAAAGTCAAAGCATTTTGTCTCGCATACTCAGGTACATTTCAAAGCATATATTTCAAGCCTACACATGAGCTTATTTGTCATGTTGTTATGCACATGGCTCCATTGGAAGTATTCCTATACTTGAAAATGATTTTCTTTTTTTGAAGTAGAGTAGGATATAGGAATTAAAAAAAATGGAAAAGGAGAAAAAAATAAAATTTCATGTGAAAACCTCATTTGAGGTACCTGAGATTGACTCAGTGATTGCAAACTTCCATGAGGTGGTCAATGAGTTGGAAAAAAAGAGAGAAAAATAAAAGAAATAATATATTAGATGAAAATCTATTATGAGGCACCTAGTTAGACCTACGGTTGAAAACCCCATTGAGGTAGCTAGTAGGCCTAGGAAAAAAAATGAAAATAAAAAAGATTCTTTGCACTATGTATCTCTCTCTGATGAACGTAGGTGGTCTCCAATGTCTACAAGCAACAAAAGGAAGTTAGAACCATAAGAAGAAGTTGATCTGGTCAAAGGAAGTCAAAATTTAGCTTTCACCTCCTTTGCTGAGATACTCCAACAAGACCAAGGACATGTCAATCCATCACCCTAATCCATTTTCAATGCTCATCCATCATCCCCAATCCTTCCTGATTCATTTTCTTCATTGTCTTATAATTTCTATAGGAAAGTTTTTTATTGCCACAAGATTGTAAAAACCATAGAGAAGAATTTTGTTTTTTACCATATCTTAAATCATGCATATTTCTCCCAAGATGTTTCATGGGGAGATGCATAAGGATGATGGTAACATGATTAAAAATTTTCAACAAATTTCAGTGCATACTTTTCGAGAAATTGACCACCATCACCTACAACCATTTTCCATTTCTCTCAAGATTCGTGGATTTAGTCACAAAGAAGTTTTATGGGGAGATGTATGCTGGAAATAATACTGAGAGGGGGGGGTGAATCAGTATTATCAAATCAATATAACTTTCTCATTTCCTTATTAATATTAATATACGCTACTTCATTTAAGGCAAACCGCGTGTATATGCAACTGTGTGTAATGCAACAAGCATATTTCCAGTAAACTTATGATTCAGTTAGTTGATCCTTAATGAGTGCATCAGAACATTATGAACAGTAAACGGGAGCAGTAAAATAGAACACATCATCACACAGAAGAAGCACACATGAACAATGTGATGTAAGGTGGAAACCCAATGTGGGTGAAAACCACCTGCTGCAAGTCGTCTCAATCTTCTTTTTAATAAGAAACTTCTTTTACAATAGTTCTATATTGGTGCAATCTTATACCAGTACATAGGCTTCTACCTACAGAAGGATACAACCTTCTCTCATTCTCCAGACTCTCCTAGAAGGGAGCTACAACCCCCTTAGCTCTTGTACTAGCCAATCCATTTACTAGTATGTAGGTGCCAGCCTACTAAATTGCTCCAACCTTTACTCGTTTTCCAGCTACTACTGGAAGGGAGCTACCACCCCCTTAGCTCTTGTACTAGCTGATGTACTAGTACATAGTTTCTGACCTACAGAAGGCTACAACCTTCTCTTTCTTCCTACAGATACCATGTTTCATACATTTTTAGACTAGATACTCCTGAATCACAATACCATAATCTGAAGGCCACATTTCATCCAATTTTCATACTGGACCCAGCAATATCATTGAAGCACACAATCAATTAACACTAGCATCATCAATCTCTAAATCACCAAATATTGAATCACTGAAACTCTGTCAACAAAATGCAGTCACCAGAACACAGAGCAAAACACAGAACTCTACAACAATATTCAGATCTAACTGTATCATCAAAATCATGCATCAGAGTGCATACGCTACTTGGAAGAGCCTAACCAACGTGTATACGCAACTTCACCAAAGTGAACCAGCGTATATGTCATCAATTACTTACTTCTAACTTTGCTGCACTTCCTGACTCTAGACATACCCAGATCATTACATATATAAGGATAATACATATGTTAGCAACCGGATCTAGTCCATCAGATCACATAAAGGTAAGTCATTATGATCCTGATCCATTATAGATGTCATCCATCAACATTGAAGCTAAACACAATCAACCAAACTGAATATGCAGAATACTGACATCAGTAAAAAGTCATCAGAACTACCTGTAACTTCAAACATCATAGCTCATATGGTATATGCTACTTAGATGTATCTAATCTGCATATGTACGTGCTTTTATCATAGTCAACGAGGATATACATCTGTAAGTATTCATTCATGATTTGCAGCTATTCAAAACTTGAGTTATACCCAGATCATAACATTTACAGAACATTACATGTGTTAGTATACATATCTAGACTAGAGATGATTCATTTCAAGCCATTAGATCTCGATCTATCCTTAGATCTTGTTCTCCATCAACTGCTGATATTCCTCCTTAGCTTAGATAAAGCAAAGCATCATGAACCCATAACCTACATACTGGATCTCATACTTCATCAGATATTCAAGACTTTCTCCATCAATTTGCCTAATGATCTTCTTATTATCTTATAGTCATAGGCCTTACTCAATACCATGGTCCAAAACCATAAATAATCAATACCTTTGACCAAATACCCGTGTTCAACACTTTGGATGCAATACCAAGGACCAAAACCATAGGTTCAAATATGTCGGACTAAATACCATGGACCAAACATAAGTTTTCCCACATGTACGCGCTTTTCTTTGCATGAAAGTGTGTGCATACGTATACGTGACTTTTGATGAGCAATCCCACGTGTATACATGCCTTTGTATATAGTGAACCTGTGTATATACTCTTCTTTCTTCATTCTTTGTAGTCTAATCATCAACTCTTTGCTACTGACCTGCTACACTATGATCTGTCATTTGTGTGAGTTGCCATCAAGGACAACAGCTGTATCATAATGGCAACAATGTATGAGCATGATAATAACATACTCAAAATATTTCAAATGAATCTAAGTTATCATTTGGTAGATATGGATTAGAGAAGTATGCTAAAAGATTGTCCTATATTGCTAAGTGATTTTCCTAGATTTGTTACAGGATTGTGATCAACATAGAATCAAAAGGTTTTAGATCTTGTTATTTTCACTTAGGAATAAGAGGAGGGTTCCACCTCACCGTCATCATCCATTTTCCACACCACTTGGAAACTCCACCCAAATTTCCACTTTTTTCCATAAAAAAGTACTCATGCTCACCTCTTCTTCCATCCTTTCCACCCTGAAAAAAGAATTTTACCCTTTTCAATAGAATGTTCATGAATTATCAGTGTTTTTAAAGGAATCAACTAAACGAAATTGTGATTCTAGGAGGTTCGATGTGACTACTACAGGAAGAAATACAATCCTGTAGAAATCTACATAGACCCTACATGACCACAGTTGGGAGCACTTGGAAGCACCAAAATGAAGACTCAACCATCACAAAGGCATGGAAGAATCATTTCCTTGATCTTGGGAAACTAAAATAAATTTTTAAAGCTACTACAAGGTTAATGTTCATCTCTTGCAATAGCACTTGATCCACTATCAACATAACTTGGGTTGAAAAGCCTCTATCAGTCAAGCACATGGCAAAAAAAAGTTCCAAAATAGAGCTAATGCACAGAGCAAGACGAATGAGAAGATGACACCTAAAGAAACTAGCAGATCAACCACTATTCTTGAAGCAACATGCAAAGGAAATTGTCTCTTAGAATATGGTAAAGAACAACTTCTCTATGTCTAAAGATGCCATGCAAGCACCACACACTTAACATCATCAATAAGTAGCCTTCAGGTAGGCACATGTGTACATTATTCTTCACCTCTCCTCTTAAGTGCATTATGGTTAAAAAATTATTATCGTTTCATGAAATATGTGGTTTTATAAGCTAAGGATGGTTCAACAATCTCAACGACTCTCAATAGTTAGTTGGAGTTTTCTTCTTTTCCCATCATATGTGTGAAAAAAGACAAAACAAAAAAAGGTGATGACCGCAAGGGGTCGATCAACATGCTTGTGGTTTTCTTATGAAGGTGATATGGTGGAAAACTCATAAATCAAGTTGATCTAACCACCCAACCACCAATAGGACCTATCAAGCTCGAGCCTCATTTGCCATTAAAAAGAAGGAAAAAAAGACAAAAATTGTATTTTAAAAGCTAAGGAGGCTCACCACCATTGTCAAAGGATAAGATATCCAATCTATTTCTCTCATATACTGTTATAAATGAGCTTCAAGACATGTATTTTTCTTCTACGGGATCAACACAATGTGCTACAATATTAACACAGGTTGCTACAAGATCACTTTTGAGTGTTACAAGACAGTCCAGAGAGATGCAAAAAGAATGATTTTGAGAAACAATTTCGCCAAAAAAATGTAATTCAAATGAGGAGCATAAAAAGGGAAGTAAGTACACATTTTTCCTTTCCCCTTTTGGAGAAAATTCCTATAACATTTTTCATTTTTTCGAAAGTACATCTTATAGTGATTTCTGATAAAAAATTGAGAATAAAAGGAAGATGAAGTAAGGGTGTTTCTTTTTAATTGAACATGATAGGAAGGGGAATTGCAATTGTTTTGAGTTGAGCATGAAAATTTCCCTCTTCCAAGCTACAATCAAACTATTTTATTTACCTTTGTCTCAAAAATGCTCATTACACAAAAATATCTAAAACTTAGAGTATAAAGGGAGAGTTACTTTTCAACTTTAAATGTGTATTGAAGACTATGCGGGGTGGATTTAACCATAGATATTCCACATCCAATAAGGAGAAGAAGTAGCTAATTAAAAAGAAAAAGAGGATGGAGAACAAGGAGATAATCCAAAAAAAAAATCAAGGAGGAAGAAGGAGAAGCAAAGGCACAAACTGTGCTCAACACTAAAACAACAGTTCCTAAGAAATACCGGCTTAAACTTGTTGTGACACAATTAGAAGAACGGAGAAATCTAGAGGCAATTGGTAAGTCCTCTAGGCCACAAAATAGGATAATAACGAAATAAAAGGAAAGAAGGCATTCATCATAAAAATAAAACTCAAACCACAGCGATGAAAATAGACTTTTGAAAAGGTCTATGGTGTCTTCTAGATTGTGTCCAAGGCCTAGAAAATTTTATAGAAAGTAAGAGGAAAAATGTAGGCATGAGGTAAAATTCTGGTCAATATCTAATAGATTATGTGATGTGTTATAGGATGTTACAGGTCTACTACAAGATAGTACATGATACTCTGTATTTCTACAGGATTGCATCTAAAGGCATTTTGAGGGTTCTAGAGGAGGAAAAATGGTGGTAAAAGGTTGTAGGAGGTTGCAAAAACATGTGGAAGACCTTTCCAACACTACAACCCTTCAAGATCCCATCTTGGACATGGGGAAAAGGCAGAATAATTATCTATAGAAAAATTGTGATTTTTCTGTGCATCGTGAGTTTAAAATAATGAGTGAAAATGGAAAGAGGGTATCAAGAGAGATAACGTGAATGTAATGGATATTACACCAATTTCCCCTACAAGCCAACATAGTTCACCTGCAAATATAAAATTTCATGTGTGTGCTTAAAAATACTGCTAAACAAATTACTAATTTGTAGAAAACTAGGGCCATGAATGAGGTATAATTAGGCGACTAACTTTATTAGAGGATGTGAAATACTTTCAATAGGGGGTATGTTGGGCCTTCAAATTTGACACAAATTAAGGCCTATCTAACCATCCTTCAGCACATTTAACCTCTCTCTTTGCATTTTGTAACATGTTTTTGAGCTATAATGTGTTGATTATGAAGGTTTAGAGATAATTGCATATTATGTGCCTAATATCATTTATTTTTGCAAAATATTGAGAGAATATTGAGTAAATTATGAATGGCATAATATAGGGAGTTTCTCCATGCTATAGTATGGACCAAGTTTCGATAATAAATGAACATGATATTATGAAATTATTAAACAGAATCTGGAGATCCAATGATTGAGAAAATCTAGGAGTGTGCTCCTTGTCATTTAATGAAGATCTATTGCAAGGAATTAGATCCAGTGTTTGAGGGATTTTGGAGGCTTACATCCTTTCAAGGAGGATGCTTCCTCATAATTTTTTATAATTAAAAATTCGAATTATTCTTTAGGGGCATGATTTTCATAATCTTCTTGTGAAGAAAACTTGTCATTTAACAACTCTACTTTCATTTCTAGTAGGTATGTAGTTGGATTGACTCTAATAATGAAGTTTGGTGTCAATTTTAGCTTCTACATCTTCAATTTCTTCATAGGCCTCTAAGTGTTCTTAGGATTAGCCATCCTAGAAGCCTTAGATTCTTGTTGTACAATTTCTTTATCTTCTTTGCACTTCTTATTCACTTGCATATATTCTTCTTACATTTCCTACTTTTGCACTTAATATTCATGTTTCATTTGTTGTGGGTCAGATTTCTTAATGATTGAAATACGTTTTTTTGTAGGTAATTTATATATTTATAAGTACTATTCATATTTATATCATATTTTCAAAGTCATATTGATCATTTAGCTACTTGGATTGGTTTACTAGTTCATTGCTCTTAAATTTTTAGTAGTAATTTTCTATTGTGTTTTAACACATGTTAGCGAAGTTATTTCGAGTTTTTTCCACTTGTATTGGGTCCTAAAGATATTCTAATTAACAATAAAATTTACCCCTTAGAATTTTCGCTTAGTCAGGTTAGGCATTTGGTAGGATAACTAGATCACTAATTCCAGCATTTCTGATTTTTAGAGTAGTAATTTTCTACTAAATTTTAGCACATGTTAGCAAGGTTTATTTTGTGTCACTCCACTTGTATTGGAGTCCTATAACATCCTACTTAATATTAAAATGTATGTCATCTCATTTGTATTTTTTTTTGGGAATTTGGAAAATGTTGGCTTAGGAAAAAGGTATGATTTCTCTCCCTAAATTGCTTTATTTAACATTCATCCTTATATAATTATCTGTGTTTATAGATTAAAATAAGGAAAATATCGGCTAAAGTTGGATGAAAGAATTTGGTGACAAAATAGGAAAATCTAGAACAAGAAACTAATTTTTTACTATCTTTGCATGTAGAAGATGCGGACTGGGCAAATGCCATTCAATTGACGGAGCAGAACGAGGCCATCAAAGAGAAACTACAGCATCTTTGTTAGACAAGGTAGCGGGATATCAACCTGAAAAATTCTATTTTATCACATGATCAGATTATGTATTGCAAAATCTTCAGGATCCTATGATCATGAGGATTCGCTTTTATCTAGTTACTCTTTTATGTTATATATAGGGCTCAAAGGAAAATAGAGAGAGTTCAGACTTTGATAATCTGTAATTATCCTTTTTTGAAAACATATGAAAATGTTATCTCAGTGACGCTATAAGCTATTATTTGCATTAATGAAAGAAGGTTGCGTTTGATACATATTCATATTCTAATTTTACATTAAGCAGAGACTTTTGGCGGCTCTGGGCCCTGTCACGAGAAGTTCTACCACTTCCTTGTGTTATAATATTTCTATTTAGTCTTTTCTGTTTGCTTAATGTTCAGTCATTGGTTATTCCATTTATCATAAAGATTTGTGATATTGATTCATATTGTTGTTCAATTAGATTTAGAGTGAAACCGCGTGACATAATTAAGCAATGCTTTGATTGGAATGAGTGAATTAGTGCTAATAGTAGATTGATGTTTGTTTGGAGTGATGTTATCATAGATCCTAAAGATAATTCTAATTAATTCCCATAGGTTGAAATATATATCATTTGCTATTCAGAAATCCTTTATTGATTGTATGTGTGCTTGTTGTTCAATTACCATTTGTCGTTCAATTACTATTTGTTGTTCAATTACCATTTTCCATTCAATTATTGTTCGTTGTTCAATTGAGACTGTTGTTTAATTTGGACTGCTATAGATTAACATTGTTGTTCAATAGTTATCATCTCCTTTCCTTGATTGAGTGAGTAAGCCTTAAGTCTATTTGAACATTCCCAAGTGTGATTCTTATTTGCATTTAGTTTCAATTTATTTGGGAACAAGTTTAATAGAATTGCAGAGCATGTTAACAATATTTCTTCCATACTTAATCTTTCCATAATTGTGGATTGAATTGAAGAGTTAGTTATTAGTGATTGCAACGATTCATCATTAGATAACCTCTATATTCATTGCATATACTATGTTGACACTCTTGATATAAAAAGACTTACCTCCAGTTGACAACTAATGTAGGAAATGAGATTGCCTATAAAAAGGCATCTTAGTGAGCCAACATTTTGGCGTTGTTGCTAGGGAGAGCGTTTCAAGTGATTATTTTTATTTTTGCTGTGAAAGAATTGGGTTTTAGAAATGGAAGGTAAGAACCTGCGTACCTAGCAAGTAAATTTCTTTCTTACCAGTCCACTTTTCAGTAAACTCTTAGAGATTAAATAGGAATTTGTTTTTATGAAAGACTAGGACTAGAAAAATAGAAAAAGAGCATAAACCTCAACCAAAACCCACAAAACACAAAGGATTGGTGAACCTTGGGAGAACAACCTTTAGAGACGAAATTGTAAGGAGAGCAGAGTCTCAAGTGTCAGTAGGATTCTAGGCTATACTTGGAAAATGTTCTATTGTTATACCTCAAGCAGTAGGCTCACCATCTGAAGCTTACGCTGAGATTCAAAGCCAAGGAGGAGGATTAGAACAAAGTCTTAAAGCTATAATAAGTTTACATTTTGATCCTGTACAAGAGGCAAAATCTTGTAAATTAAGAGAAGGAAAAGGAGAAACTAGTGGGATTGATAAGGAAAAACCACAACTATTTGAACTAGGATCTCCTGAGATCCCAAACCTAAGTAGGGCTGCAAAGCCAGCTTGGGTTGCTAACTCTCCACTTACTCAAGAAGCACCCCTTGAAGTCACCGAATATTATTGGCACATCTTTCAGCAAATGGAATATCAACCACCACAAGGTCAAACCTCAACATTAGAGTACCCCATAGTCGACCAAGTGGCCAATGCCCCCATGAAGGCTATTCCTCTACAAAGCATCCCAACTTTCCATGGGATGATCATAGACGATCCTAATTCTTTCCTATTTGATTTTGATGTCTTCTGTAGAGGGTATGACTATATCACCGACCCTCAAAATCTATAACTATTCCCTTTCACACTGAAAGGAGAAACCTTAAGATTGTTTATGGGTCTAGGTGGGAGAACTAGTAATTCTCGGGATGAGATAAAAAAACTCCTTGCTCAAAAGATACCAGGACTTTTGTAAAACTAGGGAAATGAAAGATGAGATTTTTAAGATGACTGCAAAAGATAATGAAACACTGGAAGAATATGTAGAATGATTTAATTATAATTTGCATAGGTCTCCCCACACTGCCCTACCAAAAGAAGTATTAAGATATATCTTAATTAAAGGAATGAAAGAGGAATGAGTAGAAACTCTAAACTTAATGGGAAAAGGAGATATTTCTGAGGAAGATTACAATGAAATTATTCGTTTGTGTATTAGGTGTTCACGAGGAAGCACACGCACAGGAGTAGGAAGCTGAGATCCCACGGGAAATGGAAGAAAACCACATAATGGAGGCATAACACAGATGGAGATTGAAAAACTCCTGGAATATTTTAAGATGGACATCTTAGGCATTCTTACAACACAACTAAACGTCTTGCAGGCTAAACAAAAACAAGCCTTAGCAGAACAAAATTTGGCCATCCTCTGCCCATGTTGTTGAAAGAAGAATAGCCAATGGGAATGTCCATTGGACATGGTCCAGACATGCGCTATTTGTACTAAGGATCACACCATTGAACAATGTCCATCATTACCAGGGCTGAAAGTAGTATTCAAGGAAGCAGATGACGAAATGGAACTGGTATATCTGATGAACCAGCGTGATAGTGGCAAGCTAAGCCTATAGGTATGTCACAAGACGGACCCCAAATCTTTCCTTCCCCACATTTTAATTAGCAACAGAACCTTGGGGTAGCTTGGCAAGACAAATCGTCCTACCTAAATTGGAAAAGCCCACCATTCCCTATGACATCCTGTCCAACACAATCTTTTTCGAGAAATGTCTGACCAAATTCTCCTTCTACTATTATTTTTCAAGGCAATCCCTATCAATCCCAGTGGCCTGCCTCCACCTCTCAAAATCTGAACTGGCCTGAAAATTGGCAGTGACCTCTGGGGATATCCAATGTACCTATGGGGATAGTCCCTCAGCCTCAACCCAGAATATCAAATCCATATACATTACAACAAAATTCTCAACCTCTTATGCGCCCACAGTTTCCAGCTCAATTGAACTTGAATCCTAATCACAGACCGGTCTAGTTGGTACATATTATTGAAAACCCAGAGTATGAGATTGAGAAGAAAGAATGTAATGAGCTCAGATTGATTTCAGGGCGTATCATCAGCCCTGAGGAAAACAAGGACCAACCTTCAATTGAAAATGTAACTCCAGATGTACATATTTCACCACCTGTAAATAATATTGAATCAAAGCAAGGGGAAGAGACAAATCAGCATGATGACCCTAAAAAAATTATAGGCACTTCTCCTCCATTCCTCGAAAGACTAACGATACTCAGACCTATCACCTACCTTGATTTCGATCTTATAGGGGAATTAATAAATTTGTGTATTAAGATCCTTCTCCTCCAAGCCATTTAAGAAATTTCCATCGATGCCAAAACAATCAAAGAAACATGTGTAAGGAAGCTTGTGAGGAAGGCAAAAACATCACCCACTATCCATGTTGTAGGAACCTTATCTGATTTACTCTTGGGAGAGGAAACTCCAATAAAGTATGAAGATCCTGGAAACTCCATAGTGACAGTTCAGATATATGGACACTCTTTTCCAAATACACTAGTCGACCTAGGAGCCACCATTAATATATTAACAACATAGACTTGTCAATCACTTCATATTACAACCCCAGAACCAACAACCACCTTATTAGGACTTGCTGACCAATCGGTGATGAGACAAGAAGGGACTTTAATAGATATCATAGTTTCTATTGACTCATGGGAATATCCAGTAGATTTTCTGGTTATAAACCCAAGGAGTTGGTTGGATGGGCATCCTCTGATTCTGGGCTGACCTTGGCTGGAAACAGTTGATGCATATATTGGTTGCTGAGAAGGCAGCATGACTATTGCAAAGGGGGATGCTATAAAAAATCTTGTGTTATATCCTCCTGCCAAGCCAAGTTTGCGCATTGTAAAAATATGTAAGCAACCACCAGCGTACCTAGAAGAGAGCATTCGTTCACCACTCACAGTAGCAAAGGCACTAGAATTTAAAGATCGGATCAAGGATAACGTTATCAATGATTTTATAAATCAACCAGCTAATGTGAGCAATGTAGATCTCCATATGTTGAAATAAATCCTTGATAACGAGGCCATGGAATATCCTCTGAAGGATACAGACCACCAACATATTCAGACGACTATTGTTCATAACAGCAAACCAGTTGAGATTGAGCCATGCAAAATTCCAAATATTAATGATAGTCTGGATAGCAAACAACAACAGAACATTATCCAGATCTTACAGAAAAATAAAGGGGATTTTGCCTGGGATTATCCTGATATGAAAGGGATAGACCCACGACTATGTACACACCACATCTACACAGATAAGGATGCTCAACCCATCCATTAGCCTCAACGGAGCTTGAGCAAACACCTCAAAGACATTGTGAAAGAGGAATTATAGAAGGTGATGGATGTAAACTTTATTTATCCTATCTCAGACAGTAAATGGGTCTCCCCATTAGTAGTCATCCCTAAGAAAAATTGGAAGTGGTGTATTTGTGTAGAATATCGGGAGCTGAACAAGGCAACACAGAAAGATCACTCCCCACTCCCATTCGTTGATCAAGTCCTCGATACATTGCCGGGGAAACATTTTTTCTCCTTTTTAGATGGTTTCAGTAGTTACAATCAAATTTAGATTGCCCCTGAAGACTAGGATAAAACAACCTTCACTTGTCCCTGGGGCACATTTTCATAAAGGGTATCGCCATTTGGCTTGTGTAATTCCCTAGCCATGTTACAGAGATCTATATTCAACATCTTTGATGATTTAATAAATGAAGGACTTGAGGTATATATATATGACTTTACTCCATATGGGGATCACTTTGATCAAGCATTGAAAATGCTAGAAAAGGTCTTAGAACAATGCATTGCTACTAGGTTATGTTTAAGCAATGTCAAGTGTCACATGATGATGACCGAGGGTGTGATCCTGGGACATTATATATATACAATAGGAATATAGGTAGATCCAACAAAAATACAGGTAATTCTTTTACTTCCTACCCCGTTCATTTAGACAAAGGTATGTAGCTTCTTGGGATATGCAGGTTATTATCGTAGGTTTATTAAAAAAAAATCACAGATTATTGCACGCTTATATGCTCTATCTAGAAATGTTGATTTCAGTTGGTTTGACAATTGTGACACAGCCTTTGCAGGTTTAAAGAAAATAGTCTCGACAACATCGATATTATGTGGACCAAACTAGGAGCTGCCTTTCCACATATCCACGAACACATCAGATATGGTTATAGGCACTATCCTCAGCCAGGAGGAGGACAAGAAACCTTATGCTATATATTATATTAGCAAAAAATCTCACTTCTACAAAACTTAATTCATTAGTAGAAAATGATGAAATTAGTGACTATGTGACTAAAAAAGTTAGTCACCACAATTATTTCAAGTAAATTGCTACTAAATTTAAGCAATTTTAAGGGACCAAACTAAAGGTGACTAACTTAAACGACTAATTTAGTCTAGGGATAAAATATATGACTAGATAATAAGTGACTAACTTAAATGACTAATTTAATCTAGGATTAAAATATATGACTAGACAAGAAGTGACAAAATTAATAATGATTAACGTAAATGACTATTATAGTCTAAGAATAAAAATATGACCAAATAGAAAGTACAACAAGGATATGAATTAGTCATTTATGTTAGAAATTTTTTATTGTGTCACTCTAGAAATGGTAAATTGAAATTTTGATACCAAAGTGTTACATTTCACTACAGGGGTCTCTGAATCCATATATGGTGTTAAAATTTAAAGACAAAGGGGTCCCTAAATCCATATACAATGTTAAAATTATGGATACCCTTTTGTCTCTAAAGTTTAACACTGCAGATGGATTCAGAGACCCCCTTCTTTGAATCCGTCTGCAATGTTAAATTTAATGACAAAGGGGTCTATGAGTCCATCTGCAGTGTTAAAATTTAAAGACCCTCATCCGCAATATTAAACACTCTAGAAATGGAAAATTGTAATTTTGATACTAAAGTGTTACATTTCACTAAATTTTAATGTTATAGATGGATTCAGAGACCTCCTTGACCCACTAGAAGGACGTCAACTCTGAATCCATATGCATTGTTAAATGTTATATATTAGATGGATCCAAGGACCCCCTCAAAGGGGCCTATGAATACATCTATAATGCTAAAATTATAACAATTTTATACAATATTATTCAGTATAAGTTTACAATATATAATAGTTTTACACTCCTTAATTTCGAAGGAAGAATAAGAAAGAGAGTTTGAAAATGATATTGAAGGGTTTTAAGATTTAATAGGAATTTGTTCCTCACATCTTAGAGAGACAACACACTATTTGTTATGGGGTTTTTGTGGTGTTGTTACATACCATGGTTGATTATTGCACTAGATTCATTGAGGCAATATTGATTGTATTAATTTGAATTCAAAGTATGTCGATTAATTTAAACCTTATCAAGTAATATAAATGTAGACTACTCTAAAGCCATATTATTCTATACATAATTCTATAAACACATGCAGGGGTTGCAAAGTAAAGCTCAATTGCCAATCTTGCACCTAGGTAAAATTTGGATTATTCTCCACTTATTACGAATAGAGGAAACTCAATTAGAAAATAGTTGAAATATTTAAATTTAGATATAAAAATGTATGTGCTTATGTATTTTTAGTTGATAATAATTATCATATTCTTATTTATATTCCCTTATTTAAACTATACAATGTAAAATAAAAGGCATTTCTAAATATTATGATCCCAAATATGAAGATGGACACTCAACCTAGTTTTTATACCATGGTGGATAATTGTTTTCAAGCCAACAAGTATAAACTGTGGAATACCATTTAGTTTGGAAATTATCCCATCCCAAGTCTTAATTTTATCTTTCCTTCTTATTTGTTTGTCCAAATACATTATGTCACCAAAAAGGTGCATGCCCTTTCAACTTTGTGAATATATGCTTCACCCTCTTGGGCTGCTCAATTTCTCAAACTCGAGGGATTTCTCCATCTTCCAAATCTAATAAATCATCTAGTATTATCTCCCATGGGTCCTCTACTTTTCACTTTTCATTACTCACATCATGAATATCTACTGCAACCCCTCTTTTCTTAGCTTCCTCCATGGAATCCATTCTAGTTAACATGAACCTCAACATCTAGGGGATCTTATGTGTGGCTATGTTTCCCTCTACCCTATGCTTGTATTCCAAATTCCCTTATTTGTTTTTTTGCAATTCTCCTTGTTATAGCTCCACCAAAAAAATTCCCTTTGACAACATTGTTCTTCAATTCATATGTGAGCTCAAACCTACTTTGATACCAAAATAATGCAACCTAAATTAATATTTACATAGGCAACAATAATCATAGTTACAAACCCACTTCAAGCATAACACATAATCAACAATTAAAAGCACACACAAAATTTTATTTCCTAAACAAAATAAAAGATGACTTCGCTCTTAGTAAAACATGAAACTCATATCAGAACCCCTTAATTCTTCTTTTTAGTTAAACTAATTTCTTATATTCAATGATTCATTATAAGTTACACTCTCAATAAATTAGAAAAAGTATATATTTTACAACATTTTAAATTTCAACCCACCAATTTTTAATCAACCAATAACTTAAAAAATTTAATAATTATAAACAAACCCAATTTTTAGTCAACCAATAACTTAAAAAATTTAATAATTATAAATGAATAAAATAATAAAAAGATCTATAATATTTTATAATAAGAAGAAAATCATAAAAATTTAATATAAAACTACATATTTATCTATCTTTCTATGCCAATCAACCAACTTTGATAAAAAATAAATATGAAGCAATCTCACTATAAATAATTTTCCACAGCAAATTCAAATTTCCCTCAATAATCTCAGTCCATGAGTTTACATCAATGAATTCATTTGATCTTAAGCATCTAAATCCTCAAATACTTGGATGAACCTGACCAGAATAATATATGTCCAATGAAATCCTCTGATATGCTCATGTAAAATCCATCATTATTGCACAATGGCCTTGGAAAATATGATAAAGATGGATTCCATGAACAACAATGGAAAGGAGTTGGATAGGGATCCAACCACTGGTTTTCCTCTGGTGATTGCAGAATTGATGAAAAACCCTCTATGGCATTGGCTTCGTCCAGCATGTGGGCACATAGAATTAGCCATGGCTGTGCTCATTCAATCCCTTGCTTATCTACCCCGGGATGCCTAGAGGGGGCTTCAACCATGGCTTTTAATCCTCTACCTCAGGTCATCCGACATGGCCATCAATATCACCCTCACCACAGATCTAGGGTTGTAGCTCCTCCATGTCCACACAACCATGGCTGAGGAGGTGGTCGATATTGTCATGGTCTTGTTACACACATACTTGTTGTTGAAATAGGGCTTTTCCAGCTACAGTTGGCTTGGATCACTTCATCCCTAGTGCCAATGTACCCGCCACCATGGTCTCGTGCTGCAGATCACTGGCCAACTAGCCTCGGCCCACGCTGTTACCACCAAGAGCTTGGCATCCAAGATGACAATCCTCTATTAGGATTGCAAAGAGGTATGTGCTATTGATACATCTATTGTATTTTTTAGAACACTTGCCTCTGAATAAATAAATTTTCAAATCAACTCTCTAGTGGCATTTGAGAATTAATGAACCCAAAAAACCATTCTAGAACATCAATATTTTTTTGGCATTTGAATGTTAGATTTGTGTACATTTTTGAAAATGCCCTAACAAACACTATCTTTAAATAAAGATAGCCAAAGGGTAATTTTCAATGACCTTCCATGATTTGTTTGAAGGACGAGCCCTAACAAAACATTTCAAGCCATGGAGCATTTCTTTGGCTTTAGAATGATGGATGTGGAAACATTGCACTCATAGCAATTATACTGCGACCAACTTCATCTCAATGTGTATAGCATTTACATAATTCTTTTCTTATGCCTAGGGACATGAGTAATGATAGAGGTGATTTTAAACTTCCCTTTATGTGAAGGGAAAAGTTGTGAAAGGGTGCAAATATTTCTCTCTAGCCACCAAATAGATGGATACATTTAATGATTTTCTTTCGACAAGTGACCCTGTGTCACTCCACTGTGCTGTGACAAAAGAAACACTATAGATTCTCAATCTTGAAACTTTGCAACATATAAAGCTAGGTAATGGATCTAGCTTATTTCAAACTATTTCTCTTTGACACTAATAGTTTATTACATTCTCCAAAACATAGTATTCAAAACCGGAACCGGTGACCGGACTAGTCCAACTATCAAACTGGGTTTCAAACCAAAACTGGTGAAACCAGGACTCGTTAGGTCTTGTTAATTTTAGGTTAAGATTTTCTTTTCTTAGGAAAATTACTTTAGAGATCCATATTAGCCCAATTTTCCATTAGAAATCACATTAGACATCATAATAATGGCAGTAACTGAAGGAAGAACATAGATGAAAGATGCAAAAGACAAACCAAGACAAGAGTACACAAGTAGATGGCACAAGCCAAGGAAAAACCCCAGGACGGGGAAAACCCTTGATCAATACTTTATCTTATTAATAATATCAAATGTTCAACATAGAGATAAAGTGCAATAATTTAAAGTCAAAATGACTTGCCAATTTGAAGATCCAATATGATTTCCCTTTGACAAGTGAATAGCCCAAAACTGCAATATCATCATTCTGTGAATAGTACTAAGCTAAGATATGGTTAGGGCTTCTTACAGCCCACTATTTTTCCATTCAATTGATCAAGGAACTCTCCCTTCAAATATGAATTTCATTGGTGTTAGCCTCCTATACCAATAGGTTTCATCTTTCATGATTATCTTGATTGAACTATGGAATATGTTCAAACCTTCTTTCTTGAGCAAAGGTGTTCCATATTCTTGAAAAACCAAAAAATCAAAAAAGTTAAAAAATGTAAAGAGGGTATACCCTAAAAGAAAAATCAAAGGGTAAGAAAAATAAAGTGGTCAAAAAAAAGAAGTGAAAGAAATGAACCCCAAGCAAAAAATAAACCAAGGAAAGTGTGCAAATCCAAATTCCACTACTACTTCATTTTTGTAATAAAACAATTGTGTGCAGCTTGTCCAACCTTTGCCACAATTCATGAATAAGTCAAACTGTTTAAACTTGGCTT